>PVKU01005079.1:0-24569 GCA_004027475.1 Anoura caudifer
CCACTCCCCTGTTGCAAACCCTCCATGTGATCTCCATTTCTGTGTTTCTGTTCCTGTTCTAGTTGTGTGCTTAGTTTGCTTTTGTTTTAGGTGTGGTTGTTAATATCTGTGAGTTTGCTGTCTTTTTACTGTCATATTTTTATCTTCTTTTTCTTAGATAAGTCCCTTTAACATTTCATATAATAAGGGCTTTGTGATGATGAACTCTTTTAACTTGACCTTACAAACTTTTATATGAATGTTTGATTGTATCTGAATGGAAATCACTGCATTATTTTCAATCAAGATTTTTTTATTTTTGTTTTTTTAAGGTTAATTCTAAAGATAACATTTATTTATATACTTATATGATATGTGATGTGTATTATGTGCCATTGAGTCAGCTCTAACTCTTGGTGACCCTACCAATGAGGGACGCCCATGGTGTCCTGTCCTCACCAGCCCTGCTCAGCTCCTGTAGCTCATGCCTATGGCTTGTTTAATGGAACCATCTCATGTTTAGTCTCTGTTTCTCTGATGCCTCTTCCACCCCACCAACATTATTGTCTTTTCCAAAGGATCCTGCCCTTTCATGACGTTGCCCAAGAAGGACAACTTCAATTTTGTCATCTTTGCCTCCAGCGATGTTTCAGGCTTAATTTGCTTTGGTACCCACCTGCTTATTTTCTGCACTCAGGGTATCTCTAGTGTTATCCTCCAGCACCATATTTCAAATAAATCAATTTTTTTCCTACCACTGTTCTTCACTGTCTGTTTTTCAAATCTGTACATAGTAATTGGGAATAAGAGAGTGTGAACAATCATCCTAACCTTGGTCCCTAATGCCATGTCTTTGTTCCGATCATCTTTCCTAACACTTCCATTGCTGACCTTCCAAGTCTCAGCTTTCTCTTGATTTCTTAATTATATATAAATTATGAAATGTTATGATTATTTTGTCTGTGATTTTGGGAAGAAACAGCAAAATATTGAGGGATATAAAAAGATATTTTTAATGTTTAATGTGCCTTTAATTCTTTATGCTTCCTGAGTGAGAGGTTTTATTAATTTCCTTACTGAGACATTCTTATCTCTAATTTTCTCCTTCTGTTTGTTTGGCCCTTCTGATAACATTTTATAAAGTTTTGTATACTAGAAAAAAAATAAAGTTCCACTCAGGATAACTTACTAAGCTTGAAATAATGTGAGTAACAAACTGATAACAAACAGGCACACACCAGAACCATGTTATAGTGGCTCTTTAAATTCAGGAATTGAAACTTAAATATCTCAAAAAAAGTTTATTTTAATTGAATAATACCTACAGAAATTAAGACAAATAGTTTGAAGTTTTATTTAGTCTGTAATAGAATTTTTGTAAACTTAACAATGGCCCTAAAATTATCAGGATAATTTTAACGAAAAATAAAGCAAAGCTCAAATTTTCACAAGAGATAATCATTTATACTAATGGTTCTAAGTCTTCTTTTAATTCTTATTATGTCCTACTTATACATGTATTCCCTCCGCATCCTCCCTCTCACAAGCTTGTTTTCTTTGAAAGCAAATAAAATGTTTATATTGTATAGAAAAGGCAGAAGTGATATTATTTCCCCAATAAATGAAATTTGATATTGAATGTTTCACTATTTCATGCAGTAATAATGTTGATTAGTCTATACTTTCTTGCAATTTAAACAGATCACTCAGCAGTTTATGCAAACTTTGTAATTCAAGTTATTAAGCATATAGGCAATGCCGTCTCTGCATTTCTAATTCTCAGAATTCTGTATTTTTTCAGAAAGTTGTATCACCTGGCTCTTAATCACATTTTATTTATTTATTCACTTTAAAAATTTTCACAAATATACATTTTTCTTTGACAGTTTTATTCCATTTGTCAGTGTGATGCTGGTTAACATGGTTACACAGGTTTCAGGTGCACAATTCTACAACATGCCATCTGTACACTGGTCATCTGCACCTACTAAGGCTACGTTTTCTTTGTGATTGTTGCTTCGTAGACGTACCATCCAGTCCCTACGGAGTGAAGATTATAGAGCTGTCACAAACCACAGCCAAGATTTCTTTCAATAAGCCGGATTCTCATGGCGGTGTACCTATCCATCACTATCAAGTGGATGTCAAAGAAGTGGCGTCAGAAACTTGGAAAATAGTACGCTCCCATGGAGTTCAGAGTGAGTCAATGATTTCAAAGGGTGCAGATGAATTCAAGCAGATCTTAAAGATACCTGTGTGATTAGCTTTTTCTCTTCCTTCAAGTTGTACTGTTTTTCTTTTAATATGGTAGGGTCAGGAAGACATTTCCATTGCTGTATTCTTTTTGAGAATACTGTAATTTTAAAAAGAGTAGGAAAGTTCGCCTCTTTAGCTAAGATGGATGATTTTAGAAAAATCACCACAGTTTAATTCTTGGGGGGAAAAGATAGTATTTATAAGGTAGATGGTGGAAAAACAAATTCTGACATGTGAGATTAGGTGACTGAATATTATGAAATGTGTGTTTTCATTTGTTAATAGTATTTCCACCATTAGTAGGTGTGAAAGTAATAGTGTAACATGTCTTACATATGTATTCATGAAGTCATCTATAAAAAATCACCTGCCTGCTAAAATTTATTTCAAAATTATATTTCAAAATTATATTTTAAAAGCTCAAATTGCACTACCTATGATGGCATTGGAATAATAGAAGTAGCTAGCTCAGAGAGGTTGAAACAACGTACAACTCTACTTGTTACTTATGTAGAATTTCATTATGTTGTGAAAATGTGATTTTTTTCTACTATAAGAAGACACTAAAGTAGAAAATAATAATAGATTACCAGATTTAGACTTTTATTTGGGTCATAGAGCTACATTGAATGGCCCCAAATGATAGCATAAAATAGTAAGGAAATTATTGCTCCATAGTGTCATCCTCCATGGGGCCTGCCTGAACCCTTGCAGGTGTTTTAGGTATAAGCATTCTGTAAAAAGCAGGTGCCATCTTGTGAAGAATTATTCTAGTGGAAAACGGAGACAGAACAGATAAAATCATTCTAGTCTCACCTGTGTTGGCACCTGCTTATTTAGTTTGTACTAAGAGTAAATACAGATTTTAGGTAGAAATTTTAGAAATAGTATCAATCAATCAATCATTAATTGTTTACCACATGCTACAAATCATACTCCCAAACAGGTCAGCTCTTACAATTTCTTTAATGATGAGAGAGTTTTGATGGTAAGTGTTTTTTGGAAACATTCTATTTAGTTCAGGAAAGATGATTTATAAATATAGCACTCAAAAAAAGAATAAATGAGTGAGTTCAAGGACTCTAGTAAAATAAATCACTATCCTAGATGCAGGAATAACATTTATGTTTAAGGAAAAAAATCAGAGAAGGCTGAAGGTAAAGATAGCAAGAGAAAATGAATTCTTTCTGATACTGCAGAACACCAAAAGTGGGTGCTTGAGCACAACCACGAGGAAAAGTAATGTGAATTCTATACATTACAGAAATCACATCTGGTAAAATAGTACTGCCATACCTAACTCCTCCACCATGGGAGAGAAGGTTAATAGACTCACAGAAGACTTCTTATAGAGTTGCAACACCATGGAGAATTTACAGTGGTCTTGGGTGGCCAGCTGGATTACTTTAAAAACTGACTTTCTACCCCATGTGTCCATCTCTCAGAAGCACATTCCCATGCCTATAAAATGGATATATAATAACAAGGGATATTCGTTAATTTACAATGTAGCATTACCATCCCAGAAATTAGATATCTGGAGTGTATGTGTATGTGATAGGTGTACCCTTTACCTGTGAGTATATTATATAGGAAAGAAAACATGAATAAGAAACTTTCTTGTGAGTCTTGAGTATCAGTAAAGGAAATTACGTGAAAGTGGTATTTAATGCTCTCAGATTGGGATAGCTTGCCTATGTGAACAAAAAAGCTCAAAGTCTTCTGGCTGGGACTCCCTTACTTTTACATGAGGAAAGTACCTCCATTAATAAGTTTTGTCTCTTTCCATGGTTCACTCTTCTTTCACAGATATGTTAATACATAACTTAAATCAGGTTATATAGTCTCGTGACTCTAACGATTGAATGATCTCAACTCAGTGTAGTACAAACATGATTGTTAAAAAGCAACCCATTCTTTCTGGATCTCCCCTTTGGTTATATGACAACTTTGACAGACACTATAGATTTATAATCATCTCAAGTAGAAATGCATTCAGTTTTGTCCTTCACAGTTTAAAACCTATAAAATTTAATTCTGCACTTGTACTTTCTTTGATTGCCATAACATCTGGACCTTGTGCTAGGGAGTTGAAAGTTGGGAGGGGGCACGAACTACATTTTCTCTTGGGAAGACAAATAGAATCCATACTTTTTTTTGTTTGTTTTTTTTTTTGGTGCTGTGTAGTTCTCTTTGGGCCTTCTGTGCTTTCACCAGTGCTATCTGTGGGATGGATACCTAAGTACCTGTGCCCTGGAGATGCAGGTGTGGAATGCAAGCTGAAGTTCGAGTTGCCAGCAGTTCTCTCTCTCTCTTTCCCCTTCTCCATCTGTATCTCTATCTCATCATCTCCCTGTCTCTGCTTATGTCTGTGTTTCTAGCTCACACTTTTCCTTCCTTCCAAGAGCTGTAAGGTTCTAGCTTTCCACAAGGGTCCCATCTCCTACTCTACCTGTGTATCCTCTTTCTCCCAGAGAGGACATCCAAACCCAGTCTTCTGTATCAGAGTTTTGGGTCGCACCCTTTGGGTGACTGAGGAACAGTGATGTTTTCAGCAGGACCTTAATAACTGATGGATAAACAATGACAAGGCCTCTCCAGCTTCAGGTGTCCCATCTGCTTCACTTTTGGTGTTTCACACTCGCTGTCCTCTTCTTTGAGATAATACATGCATTTAAAAAGATTTTTGAAAATGGCATGTGTACAATGGTACATGTACTTAGGAGACTTATTTTTGGCTATGTAGATGACCCTACTGCTAAAAATCTGAAGACATATTTTAAAGCACATGTACATTTTGAATACTGAAGAAGTGCTCATTTATTTGCTGTTATATTATAGTTTGTGCTAATCATTCATCCTAAAGTTTAAGAGAATTTTAGAAACATAATTAAGTACGTTACTCATTGCCATCAAGGCATTTGTTAGAAGATAGATTTAGGTTTAATCTATGGAAAGACAGGTGCATGTGATCATAAACATTTTAGTTACTACTTTTTTTTGCCCTCCAACTGGCTTTATTTATGTATTTTAATTTACTTTAGTTAGTTGATATTCATTTACTTTTCTTTACTTAATTTTCAGATTTATTATGTACTATTCATGTGTGACTTCTTATTGCTGATCTCACCACCTGGAAATAAATATCAGCTCTTGCTTGATTGTGATGTCATTTAGTAAGAAAATTTTATCATAAAAAATCCCTGTTAGTGGATTCTGATTCAAAATAACATATTAATTTCTTATTAATTTCACCTGCTCACTCTGTACCTGGTCCTAGGTTTAGGGTGTAGTTGATATCTGGACATAGTATCATCACATTCTTCTCTAAGTTTTAGCAGAAGCCTTGCTGATTATCCCAACAACTGATGTGACACAAATTAATTTTCAAAATCTGGAGAACAGTGAACAAATAAGATATTAACAGCATAAGCTATTTGAATATAGAATGTGAGTCATTCTGCCTTACAATTTTAAGTGAAAAACATGTATCAAGGCATAGCAAGACTTTTTGGTTGGGAGAGTTACATGACACATTAATTACCATATCATTTAACACTTTCCAAGTGTGTTCTAGACACCTCATTGGGCACAAATGAAGAGAAAATAATAATCTTGCAAGCAACCACTCATTTTCAGCCCTCAAAATAAAAATGAAAATTAATCTTTTAAAATATCAAGTTCTTTTTTAACAGAGAATAAAAACAATTCTCCCAAGGAGCATAATCTGTTTTTTTATTTGTGAAAGGTTTAGCCAATTGGAATGAGACATAGAAGTCCTTTCAATGTCAATCAAAATTATTAGATGTTCTGCTTTATTGTAACTGAGAGTTTAGTTGAATCATACTTTATTTCTGAAAATAAGGGAGAGAATTTTTAATTGAAATTAATACCATTTTCCAAATGGAACTTTCATTAGAAACTTCAAATTCTTACAGATTTCACTTATTGAAGAATGTAATGCTGACTGCAATCTGAAAATAGCTATACAATTGGATTTTTTCCAGTACTTTCACTACATAGTTCCACTAAACTTCCAGTGCAGCTTTGTTGAATGTAGCAATATGTATATTTTAATCTAGTGATGGTAACTTTAACATTATGATATTTAGTGCATAAACACTGTAATTAAGGTTATGTGCATGCTTGATTATTACATATAATTCCAAACTTTTATTCTTGGTTTCCATGTTAGTAAAAGTTTGATATTAATTAAAGTCTGAAGTAAGTATCAATTTTTATGGTAGATAAAGCCATTTTCAGTTTTGTGGAGAAGCAGCATTCGATAAGCATTTATTCCAAGATTGTTGTGAAGTGTAGATTTGGATTTACAAAATATACACCTGTGCCTGATAAGTCAGCAAACTGATTGAGAAAAGAAGCCTGAATTGGAAGAGAGTGAAAATTAGTAGATCAAATACTGAAAAACATTCCAGTGCAACTACAGAGATGCTACTTCCTAATACCCTCCTTGGTCCTCAAGGGGTGCCCTAAACTCAGCCCTCTTAGAGTGAAGGATCCATCATTCTGACTTTGATACTTCAAAACTGCAAGCTTGCTGTCTTTGATGTAGATTTAGGCTGAGGGCTCCGCATCAATAATGAAAAGTGCATTGCATGTGTTACATATGCATGGACTTCCCTACCAATTCCACTGTTAGAGAACCTAGTTACTTCTGTGTTCTAGTTTTTCATGATGCTCTCCCATCTTCCCCAGCCCCAGCCCCACACATTTTCTTTCACTGCAGCAGGCTTCGATACGGCCAACAAAGAGTTCTTTTATATTATTTGAATCAGGTAATAGTTTAACTTTTAAAACTGAACATTAATGCTCTTTATTAGTGAGATAGTTTTGGTAATTATTTTATAATTTCCCTCTTGGTTTTGTATTAGAATTTCCGTTTTCAAAAGATTTTATTTATTTATTTTTAGAGGGAAGGGAAGGGAGGGAGAAAGAGAGGGAACCCAGGCACGTGCCTGGGAATCAAACCAGCAACCCCCTACTTTGCAGTCCTGTGCTTGATCCATTGAGCCACGCCAGCCAGGGCTGTATTAGAGTTTCTTAATCAAATGTTGGCTTTCCTTGATTAATTGTCTAGTTCATATGCATTTTCTCTCTTACTGTCTCTATGTTTATTTTTTCTAATCTAAATATTTGTTTCAACATTTTAATTATATTTATCAGTTGATTACATTTTAAAATTTCTAAATCCTTCATTCTCTGGCATGCCTTATTCCAAGTGTACTGTAAGTCTCTTATCTCTGGCTGTTGTACTGATACCTGTTTTCAAAGTTGTTTTTTCTCCCTGATTTTTTTTGGCTGTTGTTATTTGTTTTATCCTTTTTTATTCGCATAAGAAACTTACCAAGTATTTTAGTGACTCTCTCTGGATGTGTATATTCAACAGTGAGAAGGAAACACCGCTCAGTACTATTTGGAAAGGCGGGACTTTTCAAGCATTGTGATTACGGGGGTTTCTCATGTCCCCACAGCAAAGGTCTGTGAAATGTCAGTGGGTGTAGATCCGTTTTTGCGGTTGTGCAGAATTAGCAGCATGCTTGGTTACCAGGCTCTATGGAAAATCTGCTTGTGCATGTGCAGAATTTCTCCACATCTGCCGTCCAGTACATCAACTCCACACTCATGTCAGAATGTCAGAGTCTAAACCTTCTTCGGTTCAGCTTTTGTAGATAGTAGACTTTCATCTTGTGTAGGGATGAGGGAGAAAACTATGTCTTTGCTTAAATGTGAAAAGAGGACGTGAGAGTGCAATTATTCAAATGGGTCATGTTCACCAGTTTTTTTGTTCCCATCTTCTTACTTTTAAAATTCCTGAGACTTTACTGAGTTCTGTGGGTCTTATCAGTTTATCCCTCCTTGGCATCTCATCTGTTTACAGGCACTTGTTATTTTTTATGTAATATTATTTTTAGGCTTTTAGAATATGCAAAATACAGTCCATGTTAAACTGATGTGTTAATATATTGATAATTACAATATTGACGACCACGATTGCAGAAAATTAGTATATCAATGATTCTTACCGAGTAATGATAAGTACTTACAATTTGCTATAGTCCCTGGTGTGTTTATGGAAAAAAAAAAAGAAGCCTCACATTTATCTCAGAAACTAATTTAATATGCACATTCAGTGGGAACTTTAAATACAAATTTAAGCTTCAAGACATGCAGTTTTTATCAATAAGAGTCAGAATAATGACAGCCATTGCATATGGACACAATATAAGGGGGCATATATTACATAATATACTACTGCAGGAAGAGATATTTCATGGACTATTATGTAAGTAGTACCAATTGAAATTATTCAACATGGGATATCTGCCTATTGGTAGATATGTTTACCTTGCATAGGAGAATCTATTAGAATGTGCAAAATAGTTTAATATAACCAGAAATTTGGGGGAAACCTACAATTTGATAATCATCTCAAAATTTTATTATTTAAAAATCCACTAATTATGCAATAGATTTTAATTCATTCAACAGCTTCTGGATTCTTCATCAGTAATCGAGGAATACGTTGTGTATGTATGTAAAGACAGTATTATGTCTTTAAACACAATATATAATAACATAATAGGGCAAATATCTTTCTCTTAAATTCCCAACTCATTTTTGTAATGAAAATATACAGAATTGAGCTTCTTTTAATATGAATTATAAAACTAAAAGAGAAAGTAAATAATTGTTAGTGTAAACATTTTATTAAAGTTATTGCTTATAAGTATCTCTTCCATGGTGATTGTTGAATATGAAACATTTTGCTTTTGTTAGTACACTTAAAATACAGAGTGAAAATAATAAGAATGAGAATCATATTTTAACCTAAATTAGAATAAGCCCATTCAAATATTTGATCTGAGATGTTTTGCTATATAATAATGTTACCTATGATGTGACTTTCCTAAATTCCTGGGGAATTTTCTGTGTGTTTGTCATGGTGCCATTAAATAATAAAAGATGTGATTGATACATTTTTACATTACCTAAAAACTTCCCTTTATTGTTTATTTTATTTTTAGTATGAATTTTTTAATTAAATTTAGTTGCGTAACACTGGTTAATAACATTATATAAGTTATAAGATATATATTTTTATTTATTTAGAAATGCACCTCAGATGTCCCTGTGGACATATAACATGATCATACTTTTAGGTCTTTCTCTCTCCCCTCGGCCCCAATCATACATTCAATGGTTCATTTTAATTATAAAAAGGAATTTCCTTTCTTCCTCATTATCTTTGTGTTTTTTCTTTGTTCTTAAAACACATATTAGTATGTATTTTAGTTTTTTATGATATATTACCAAGAAGTTTTAATAAACAATGAGTAAGTGATTTATGTGGTTCAGTGCCGTAAACCTTTGGCAGTTATTACATGTTTGAAATACTAACATATATCAGTTTTCAAAAAGCTTATTTGGCTACCAGTTATGATGAAATGGTTCCAAAAGGAATTTTTTTTTGTTTATTTGTTTGAGTTTTAAATGATCAATAGACAGTGTGAGGTTAAGAATAGCGTAAGAAATGGAGAAGCCAAAGAACTTACATATACTACCCATGGACATGAACTAAGTAAGGGTGGGGAATGCTGGAGGAAGGGGGATGCAGGGCAGAGGGGGATAAAAGGGAGAAAAAACTGGGGCAACTGTAATAGCATAATCAATAAAATATACTTTGAAAAGGATACATATCCCTTTCTATTGTAGTAGTAATGATTGTTTTATGGGAGAATTTTCAGTGTCCTTGTAGTTTCCATATACCTGAAAGTTATAACATCATTTCAAATTACATTTTAAGATCTTTATTCCAGTGTTAATCATGCTGTTCACAATTGCTTGAGTAAAATTGGATTCCCTTCTATCATAGTATACTTCATTTTTAGAAACAATTAAAAATAATCATTGTCTAAAGGTAGCTCTAAACTATTATAGATTTTAAAATCCTAATAAGTTCCAATGCCTTTTAAAAATTCTCTACAATGAATATTTTCTAGGATTACACTGTTTCAAGAATAACTGTCCCTGAACAAAAGTTGTATCATTTTTAAATCGCTACATTTTACACGGTAAAAGAGAAATTGAGGCTAAACCCATGTACCATAAATTCATATGAATACCAACGGTTGGTTGAAAAAGCAGTCTGCAGAATTCCACATTTTCTCTGAAAGGAAATCTGTTCTAATTTTCATGAATTGGAAAGAGCCCTGCGCACCAAAATTCAAAACAAGAAAATCTTGTACTGTTTTCATTGTGCCCATAAAGAAAGAAACAGAGCTAAATTAGAAATTTATATGTAATTTAAATCTTAATGAATTTAAACTCTGTAGATCAAAATATACAAGGAACCAAGCTAAGAGAAAATTGACTGAAATAAACTCTAAGGGAAATAACTTGTCTGCTGGAAGCTTCCCCACATAATCACAAGAAGAAGTACAAATTCATGCATAATTCTGCACTCAGCCTGGTCTCTGCTGTAATGATAAAGTTTCTATACAAATATTTCTAAAATTTTTTTCAATAAAATTAATGAACTTTTCTGAACTATAATTTTTAAAGCAGAACAATGAATGGTAGAAGGAAATAAAATTAATATATGTAGGAAAGGTTTTTTGTGAGTAGTGAGAAAAGCAACATGAATATTTCATGAGTGTTTTATAGGAACTTAATTCACAAGAGGATGATATATTCACAGTTCCCAGAAACTTTAAAAAAATAGAACTCGTCTCACTGCTCAAATAAGCACTCTTCTGGACACTTTGATATTCAGTGTAAATATCATCTTTGCCAGAATGTAGATTATAAATTCTTCTTGATTTTTAGTGAACAGGCACTGTGGGATGACCACCGTGGCTGTGTTGATAGTGAATTTATCCAAGAGGAATTTTGGAAGGCCTTTGTAAATATTATACCCCTCAATTTCTAAATCATGTTCAACACCTTTCATTGTATTAGATATTATTTGCAACTATCAACTTTCATTATTGTCAACATTAATTATATTTTTATTATAGTATATAAATATTCTCAAAGTTTAAAGAGGGATACAGAGCTTTTCCTTTGCACACCACATGGCCCAGGGTTCGTTCATTGGGGATGTTCGAAGGCCTCTTCAGTGGCGCCACCCTGTGGAGGAGGGGGCGCAGTGCGCACTGGCACTACCAAAATGGCACCCCTTTGGATCTTATCCCTCTTACATCAGGTGTGGATCATGGAGATCATGGTTTTATCTTTTTCTTACTGTAGCTATCTCTTGTGTTCCTTCCTTTTTTACCTATCAAGGCCTGAATAACATTTTAAACTCATAATCCACTGCTTTGATTTTGTCACTACCCTGTTTAAAAAGACCACTGTTGTTTGTAGCTGTGATGTCTAAAATAGGATTCTCATTTTCCAGAATGTTTGAAAGAACAACCATTAAGGTACATAAGGCAAATAGAAAATATTTTCATTTCCCCAATCAAATGATATAAATTATGTTTTGAATAATCACATTTAATAATTGATTGACAATACTAAGTGGATACTGAGGTCTGTTCAGAAAGTACCCAGCCAGGTACTATGAAAAATAAAGACATTTATTGAAGAAGACACAAGAAACACTCTACCATAGGACAATGATGCCTCGGTCCCCTTCAAAGTAGGCACCTTGAGTCCTTGTAAAGTCCTCTGTGTCTTTTCCACTGTTCAAAGCACTGCAAAATTTTTTCTTGGAATCACCATCAGCTGTCCCATGAGATTTTCCTGAATATCATCGATGGTATGAAAACTCTTCCCTTTCAACGGTGATTTTAGTTTTGAAAAAGCCAGAAGTCACAGGGCGCCAAATCTGGGTTGTACGGGTGCTGAGTCACCTGGGTGATTTGATATTTCACCAAAATCTCTGCGCCAGATGTGATGCATGAGAGTACGTGTTATCATGATGAAGCTGCCAATCACGAGTGGCCCGTAGCTGTGGCTGTGTTTGTCTTATTGCATCTAGGAACTAGTGAAGAACATTGAGATAGTACTCCTTATTAGCTGTTTGGCCTGGAGGGGTGTTCTTGTGAAAGCAACACCTTCCCAATCATAAAACACAGTTAACATGGTCTTGATCTGGCTGCGACTATGTGGTGCCTTCCATGGCCTTGGAGAACCAGGTGACTTCAATAAGATGACTGGACCACTCTTACTGGATCATAATTGTAGACAAACAGTTCATCTCCAGATCTTCTTGAGGAAATCTGGCTCATTGGTACCAATTTGAATAAGTCATTAGCAACTGCAGCATGATGTTCCTTCTGCTCTGGGAGCAGAAGCTGCAGAATGAATTTTTTGCACAACATGTTTCATGGTAAGATCCCATGTCAAAATCTCAGTAGTTTTTGGAATCCCAACAGCAGCTTCTAGTTCTCACTCTGTCGGTCCCTGATCTTTGTTGATTGCAGCCCATACACATTCAACATTCTAAGGTGTTCTGCTTGTTGCAGACCTTCCAGGACATGGATCACTTTCAACAGATACTCAACCATCTTTCAAGTGTTTGTGCTTTGTTTTCCCTGCACTCATTGCGTTGTCTCCAATAGCTTTCTAAATCATCTGAACAGTTTCTGCAGAGGACTGGTCAAGCTGAACACAATATTTGATTTATATTCATTGCTCCTCTTTCTCAGTCATTTTGAATGTGGCAGCCACACAGTACACATGCTCACTCAACAGCATCTCCCACTTCCACTGACTAGTACTGTGAGTCGTCATTGTTCATGCATGAACATTTTAGTCTGTCCTCCTTGGCTTCCAGGTTACACCACTGTTGTGCAAACTGTTAATATCATATCAACAATGGCTGGACTTTTTCCAGACAGACATTGTAGATTCATATATACAGAGTCGGGCAGCAATAGGTTTGATATGGAGAGATCTGATCAGATCACTGGGGAGTAGTTGGGAGGGGCCGTAGGGAAAAGTTACCTGAGGCAATGGTAAACAGTATAGAATGTGAATGGCTGAAAGCTAAAAGATTTAAAATAAAAGGAGGGCAGAGACTGGCTCTCAGGCACTCTTTTCCTGGAGCGTGCCTGGGTGACTGTGCTGCAGCGGCCTGCATTTCCCAAAGGACAGTGATTGGATGGCAGAAGAAACTCTGGGTGCTGCCAGGATCGGGCTGGCCTGAGAGGGGGGCGGGGTTGTTCCTCTTTGGGTGTTTTGGAGGGGGCTGGGTCTGAAGCAGAAGCCTGCTGTTCTTCCAAAATTGTGTAGCTTTTGCATCTTATGTTGTTTTAGTTTGTAAACGAATCCTATAGACATAAGATAATTAAAAACTAACAGGGGTTAAATATAGGGAAAGTCAGAAGTTTAAAAATTTAGCCTTAATTGATAGGCTTAAGTAACTAATACATGTGGAAAACTGTTATTCCAAAATTGTGTAGCTTTTGAATAAAGACTGCTTTCCTTGTTCACCAAACCTCTGCCTCCAGAATTTTGCCTGGAGGGTGGTGGTGGGCAGCAGGATTGCACTTGCTGTTCAGTAACAGGTTTATGGTTTTGAGGGTGCAAAATGGAGTTTATTCTTGTACTGTTATCTATTAATTATTGCATTTTCCACAGGCACTGCTATCAGTCTCTCCTATGTGTATATGTGTGCCTCACGTGTCATGATCCTCTCGCCTGTCTTTCCTCCCTGTCTCCTAACGTTCCCCGCAACAAACATGTGGCATTTTGGAGCAGGTTCACTCACTGTGCCAGCCTTGCCTTCCACACTGTTACGGTCCTGTCTTTGTAACTCCTAGTCAGAAACTGTAACCCCTCCCGTTCTTTTTTAATCAATTCTTTGGGGCCCAGTATGATTTCAGGATTCTTTGTGATGATTAATTTTATTATTTTTTTGTAGAAATCATTTTACATTCCTTTGTAACTCTATATTTATGAAGGAACGGGCCATGCTTGTGTTTGCCAGCCTTACAGCTTGTGATATAAGTACTAAAACATGAGTCACATCTCTCCGTCTTGCCTGCACACCCGAAAGCCTGTGTATACGAACCTTTGAATCTTCTACATCATCTGAGACCAAAGAATGGGTACTTAAATACTGTTTGTTTATACCCGAGTAAAATTATATAGGTATTAAGTATTTCAAAAGTCTTTAAACTATCACCATTTTTAAACTGAATTAAATAAAACAGGTAGGTTGGTTGGTTGCTTCATTCTTGGAGTTTCCAGAAAGAGATTCCACAAGTTTTTCTGGGAACTAATGTTATATAATGAGTCATTCCATAAAACCTAATTCTATTGTGTATGAATAATCACCATTCCACCTCCTACAATTTTTAAGAAATTCTATTGTATTATATTTTAAAATTCTAAGTCTAGACATGAGTAGGCTCTTGAGAAATGGGAATAGCAGTTTCTCTTCCTCTAAAAAGCAGTCTTAATTACTCCTTTTTCTTTTCCCCTCTCTTCTGACAAAAGGCAGCATTCACCGGGGTGTGGCAGAGGCTGCTTCTCGGGGCTCACCCCACATTAAGGAGGAAAGGAAACCTGGTTAGGTGACAGGACCAGCCTGTGCAGTGGTGGTGACAGGGACATGTAATGAACTTGTCTCACATCACCGGAAACTGAGAGTGCTCTGTCAGCTGCTTTATGTCTCCATGTTCTGTCATAGTTCTTCATCCCCATGGTGGGGTCTTGCCGTGATGCGGGAACACAGAGCCAGAACGTTAGATTTAGTGCTTATGGCCTGTGACCTTCCGTCCAGGGTCATGCTGTCTTATCCTCCGAATACGTTGGTGGGGGCGCTCGTCACACACCCTGCCTCTAACTTCCTGCCTTGCGCAGTGATTCTCACCTGATCGTACGCACATTTGTCCTATATTCTCTATTTATTAATGATCAAATTATGAATAGTTTTAGTGAATGTGCCACTTACAATGCAGTGTAGTAGTAACTTCATCTCATATGGGTCTGTGATTCAGAGAGGTTATTCATTGCCTTTGATATCCATATTTATATAATTTACATATTTATATAACATATATTTTAAAAACAGGTAACAATATTAAGTATGAGTAAAAGTGAAACAGAGAAAGAAGATGGAACCTGACTGCAGGTGGGAGGTGGGCTTGAAGGGGCAATTTAGACAGGGATCATCAGGGCTCTGTGACGAGGGGACATCGGAGCAGAGCCCCGCATGAGTGAGGGACTGATGACACAAACTCTGGGAATCTCAGCCTGGGCAGGAGTCGGTTTATATTCCATGCAATTTTATTTGTCAATTATATCTCAATCAATCTGGAAAATTTAGTTAATTAAAAACTCAAGGAAAAATACTTAGAACAGACACAAAAATTGCGTTATACAAATGGACCTAACTCAGTAGAAGTGTTAACCTACTCAATTATCTATTTGCTAGGAGCTTTACAAAATTCCTGAGTTTAAGAAGAAAACACTTGTGATTTTGTAGCAAACATCAAGTATTCACATGTATTAATTTATAGAAATTATATAACATAAACCGGTTGCACTCACCGTTGTAAGCAATTGGTTAGTATTTTCTGAGACTTGATGTACATTTTCTGTCTCTAGATATGTAAGGAAGTCATCACAAACTTGTCTTTGGAATAGCAATTAAGTACAGTCACTTATTCTCTTTTGCAATTTATTAAGCTTCACTGAACACACATGGATTTATAAGGTAGGATTATAATTCTTCTTTTTTTATCTTTTTTACTTCTAACATTATAAAATCATACAACAAATTAGATCACAGGACTTTTCCCCCAAATTCCAACATGTCTTCTTCTCAATCAATGCCCTTCTTTACCTTTTAAAAGAAATCTTTTATTTATTTATTTTTTCTGTTGACTCAATGCAACCAGACTAATTGAAGTCTTTGGAACAGAAGCACCTCATCATTCTCAAATTTTCCATCTGCAACTTTTTTCAACTTTTGTTATTGTAGTAAAATGCATTATTAGCCATTTTTAAGCAAAAACTTGGTAATATTAATACATTTATATTGTTGTACAATGTCACCACTTTCCATCCCCATAACTATTTTCAAATTGAAAAACTGAAACTCAATACATATTGAGGAGTAAGTCCCTGCTGTCCCCCACCCCCTGGCAATCCCCATTATACTTTCTGTCTTTATGAATTTGTTGCTCTAAGTACCTCAAACAAGTGGAACCATATGGTATTTGTCTTTTTGTGACCAGTTTATTTTACTTAGCATAATAACCTCAAGCTTCATCCATGTTGTAGCATAGTGCAGAATTTCTTTCCTTTCCGAGGCTGAAAAACATTTTATGTGTTTACTGCATTTTGCTTGTCCACTCATATATCAATAGACTCCTGGGTTGCCACCATATCTTCACTATCGTGAATAATGTTGCTATTAACACGAGGTGCACACACCTCTTTGGAGCCTTGCTACCAGTTCTTTGGGGTGTATACTCAGAAAAGGAATTGCTAAATCATACCTCAATTCTATTTTTAATATTTGAGGAAATACCATACTATTTTCCACTGAAGCTGTATTATGTTCCCTCCAACAATGTACCAGGGGTCCGATTTCTACATCGTTACCAACACCTGCTATTTTCTGGTTGGGTTTGTTGTTTTTGTTTGTTTGTTTTATTTTGTTTTGTTTTGTGATAGTAGCTGTTCTTACACATTTCCCTGATGATTAATAATGTTGAACATCTTTTCATGCACTTACTGGTAATTTGTATCTTCTTGGATAAATGTTGATTCAAGTCCTTTGCCCATTTTAGAATTGTATTGTTCATTACTGTGTTGTTAAGTTTTAAGAGTTCTTTATATTAATATCCTTTATCATATATAATATTTGCAGGTATATTCTGTCATTCTCAGAGGGAAAAAGGCATGCTACTCTGTTGGTCCGTTGATGCACAAATATTTTAAACCTTAATGGATTCTGATATTTTTATTTTTCGTTACTAAATCTAAGGTCCTGAAGCTTCTATCACAAATTTTCTTCTAAGGATTTTGTGCTTTAGGGCTACATTTAGACTTTTGATCCATTTTGAGTTTTAAATACATTGTTAGGTAGGATCTAACTTCATTTGTTTGCATGTGGATATCCAGCTTCCACAGCACCATTTATTGAAAGACTTTTCTTTCCCCTTAGAAGTGTTTTGTCACCCTTGTCACAAATTAACTTAAAAAATACATATACACACACACACACACACACACACAGTGGTACCTCAGTACAGGTTGGTTTCAGAATTTGTCAAACCTGGTACTCGTCACATTTTGACTAGAAAAAAATGTTTCAGCACTCAGCACTTGTTCGCCACTCATCCCACTTGCTAGAACTTGTATGAGTCGCAATGCCACCTGGCAAGAACAAATGCTTCATCACTTATCACTTGCTTGCCACTCATTGGATCTAGTTAACAACAAGTGTCGAGGTACTGCTATATGTATATTCACACACACAGTACAGATGTACAGATGGGCCTTATCCCCTTTAGATCCCCCTCCTCACCTCAACCACCACACTGCTGTCCAAGTCCCTGACTCCTTTTGCCTTTTTGTTTAATCCCTCTACCCCCTAACCCCAACCCCTGATAACTGTCAGCTTGCTCTCTATGAGTCTGTCTCTATTTTGCTTGTTAGTTCAGTATGTTCATTAGAGTCCACATATGAGTGAAATCATATGGTGTTCGTCTTTCTCTGACTGGCTTATTTCACTTAGTATCGTGTTCTCCAAGTCCATCCATGCTGTCATAAAGGGTAAATTTTTCTTCTTTCTTGTGGCTGAGTAGTATTCCACACGCGATCTTAGCCAAAAGACCAAGAAGCAATGGCCGAGTAGTATTCCATTGTGTGAATGCCCCATAGTTGTTTTAACCACTCATCTACAGATGGACACTGAGGATGATTCCATATGTTGGCGATTACAAATAAGGCTGCAATGAACATAGGGGTACTTATGTTCTTTCAAATTAGTGTTTCGGGTTTCTTCAGATAAATTCCCAGAAGTGGAATTGCTGGGTCATAAAGCAGTTCCACTTTTAATTTTTTGAGGTATCTCCATACTGGTTTCCACAGTGGCTGCACTAATCTGCCCTGTGAAGAACAGTGCAGAAAGGATCCCCTTTCTCCGCATCCTTGCCAACACTTGTTGCTTGTTGATTCAATGGTGATAACCATTGTGGCAGGTGTGAGGTGCCATCTCAAGGTGGTTCTAACTTGAATTTCTCTCCTGATTAGTGACAGTGAGCATAGTTTCACGTCTATTGTCCATCTGTATGTCCTCTTTGGAGAAGTGCCTGTTCATGTCCTTTGCTCATTTTTTAATTGGACTTTTTGTTGTCAAGTTTTATAAGTTCTATATAAATTTTGGATATTAACCCCTTATCAGTGGTATCTGTGAATATGTTGTCCCAATCTGTGTGTTGTGTTTTTCTTTGGTTGATGCTTTCCTTTTCTGTGTAAAAACTTTTACTTTGATGTAATCCCATTTGGTTTTTTTTTTCTTTTTTTTTTCCCTTGCCTGAAGAGATATATCAGATAAAATATTGCTACAGGCAGTGTCCTAGATTTTACTGCCTATGTTTTCTTCTAGGGTTTTTATGGCTTTGAGCCTAACATTTAAGTTTTTAATCCATTTTGAATTGAATCTTGCGTGTAACATAAGAAGGTGGTCTAGTTTCATTTTCCTGCATGTATCTGTCCAGTTTTCCCAACACTGTTTGTTGAATAAACTATATTTTGATTCAAAAAAGATAAGCGATTGACTAGAAATAATGGGAATGCCTATGAAGTCTAAGGAAATTCTGAAATACTATTTTAAGTTTTTTTAAACAAAGACTTTTTAAAATAAAAAATGAATTGCTATGAAACAAATATTTTTGAGAACTGTACTGTTTTTACACCAAGGTTCTGATATAGGAGATATATTTTAAGGGAAAGCCATTTGATTCCAAGGGACAGTAGGTACCCCATCTAACATATCATGTCAGTTAAAACTTAATTGTTAAAATTTTATTTGTTAATTTCTATGCAGAGTTTCTACTCATCATGAAAAAGACATAAAAACAGTACAATAAAGAGAAAATGCATGTTTAGGAATGATGGACTGTGATCTTAAAATAGCACCATCAACATAATGTTTTAAGTAAATGTCCCATGCAAATAACACAAAATCATTTGATTAATGTTTCTTTCTATTGTTCGCCTTAATATATAGCCATATTAATACTTTGTTACAAATAATTTATTCACCAATATTATTTCTATCGAATTTTATTTCCTATCAATTACATATTAAGTTTCATAAAATTCTCTAAGGTATTTTTAAAAAAGTGATATCATATTATTTTGCAACTAATGGAATGTTGAAACATGATGTAATTTGTACAAAACATCGAATTTATAGTTTCAAATATAAGTGAAAGTAGAATGGACCTGACATGGTCACATACATAATCTTAAGAAAACTTAAAGATACTTTGCATTAGTAAAGTAATTATCCCTTGAATTATTCTTACTTCTGTAAAAAAATAACTAGAGTCAAAATATTAAAAAGTTCTACCTGCAGGCCTGTTACAAACTCCTGTAGAAGAGAACTGGAGAATTTTTTTTCTCCAATTAAAAAAAGCTTTTTCTTGGGGGTCCAGAGTGGCAGGGGCTTGTTTTTGTTTAGAAATCAAAAGCTAGGTTTTGGTGAGTACCTTCAGAGACTTCACTGTGTTTTCAGATCCAAGGAGATTAACAGCAAGTGTAATTTTGAATGATTAGTTCTGCCCTAGCTAAGCTTTGTGATTTCTCATAGCTGTCTAACTTGTTTCACAGATCTTGACAACTTGAACAGTTTTATTTTATGTGGATGAGAAAGCAGTTCTGCTGCCAGGGAGCCCTTATCTGCTCACAGTGAATGGTGGGAAACCCCGTGGAGAGATCCAGGGTTTACAAGAGCAAAGAAGAAAGCATGGCTAAATTTAATCTCATGTTAGAACTTTGCTCAGCCTAATTAGTTTGCAAATATGTAATTTATTTTACTCCATGGGTCATAAATATTCTATACCCTCTGCTTTGCTTGACAACCAAAGGAAAAGGGTTTACAAAATATTATCTGACCAAACAAAAACTTAATTGTTTAGCTTCCTTTAATAAAGTCTCATTCCCTTCTTAAAGGGAGAATGCAACTACAACCTTTCTCCCCTGTAGTGTGATCATCTCCACACTTGTCAAATAATATTTAAGGGGGGTTATATCTTCCTGTCATTTGTCATTTTAATGTCATTATTTTCATATATTTCAATTTTTTTGCTGTAGTTTTTGCATCCATAGCAAGGTAGCAAAATGGTCATTTATGAAACTCAATTATATTTAAATATATTTAAATTATACTTAAATTAGCAAGGAAAGTCAGATTCTTTATAGAACCTACTCCTGTTGCCATGGGAAAGAACAATTCATAATTGTTTATAATTTTCAGAATTGCTGTATAATTTTCAAATTATGCTGACATAACTATAAAATCCCCTCATTTATGCCATTTGTCCTTAGAAAGATTTTAGTAGTTTTTAATCAAAATCTACGTTCATGAAGTTTTTGGCTTTGCCTCTCTAATAAAGTACAAGGAGAGAGCCCATCCCACACCCCAGCTTGTGGTTCTGTGGTTCTGTTGTATGGGCTCAGGCAGGGGAAAGAAAATCTTCCATTAACTAAGTCCCTAATTTGAGGCATGACTATTACAGAATACACAGCTTTCATGTTTCGAGTGGTGGTTTGCTTTCAGTCCCTATCTGGAGTATTCTAAACCCCTGTTTGGTAATAAACCAATAAATTATGGATGATTTAATGTATGCAGTCTCTCATCAGCAAGTCAAATTACCAATCTGGGCTTTAACCTCCCCTGAATCTTTTTTCTTTCCCTCTAAATTGGTATCAATTTATATAGTTTTTTCTGTTTCACATAATAATCTTTATGTTCATGCAATATTAATAAGCCTTATAATAAGGGTTATCATGCCAAAACCTTCAGAGTTAGAACTGAAAAAGGCACTGATGTGTTCTTGCATATAAACTTCGGAAAACTTGCACCAGTAGGTTGATTTTCATGCCACTCCCCTACAATTTTGAAGTTTCTTGGCCTCCCCTCGCCCACTTGACCTTTGAGTCATGCAGCCGAGGGCTGGAAAACCAGTTCAGACATCATTTTATTCCCCTTGGCACTGTCCTCCACAAGCCACTCTGCTGTGAAACTCAGTCAGTAAATGGGAGGAACTTGGCACCGAGAACAGAAGGATGTGAGGGAATGTGGGGAAGTATTAATTCTGGGTTGATTATAACTAAATAAATAGGTTTTGTCTTGGCAAGAGGTGGGGAACACTCAAAGCCCCTCCTAATCCCTGTGAAATGTTAGCGGGAGAATCTTACGACAATCTAAGCCAGAAAGAACTTTTGGTTGAAATACTTAGATAATTCAAGTAAAGTGCATAGTAGCTTTTTTTTTTTTTTTTGGCTTTGGTGGTGGAGGCATGTTGTTTTACTTGTTAATCTAAGTAGAACATTACTGTTCCTTGATTTGAGATATTCTGATACTTTGATAGTTCTATTGTTTATTCATTGTAACCTAAAAAAATAAAATGTGATCTCCACACTTCTGATTTATGAAGAATATTATTTGTAATTAAAATTGTGAGCTTTTTCTACTTCTTTTCTTGATTAATTATATCAAGGCAGACAGTTTTATATAGGCATTACCAGCCATATGATCTTAAAATGATGGTAGAGCTGCATCTTTACATCATAGAATGTGGAGGCATATCATATACCCAGATTTCCTGCCGCAGTTCAGGCACCTACAGCAATCTCTCATATATATAGTCTTGTGCAGCATATTCTTTATACAGATTACTTGTGTAAATATTAATATTGAATGTTCGTAAGTATATATTGCTATGACTATTTTCCAGTAAACATAGAATATATTTCCATTAAACACACAAAGACGAACAGTACATTTTTCTGCATTATCCTTCATCTGCAGATAATTGATACATTGCAGTTTTTATTTTACAGATACCTAATTTCTTTTTTTCTCTTTTTTTCCTTTTTCGACTACAGTTGACATTCAGTGTTACATTATTTTCAGGCATGCAGCACAGTGCCTAGACATCTATATATAACTTACAAAGTGATCCCCTAATAAGCCTCGTACCTGCCTGGTGTCATACCCATTTTTGTCTATGCTGTCTCTCAACCTTTCTAATTCCTTTGTTTCTGTAAAATTTAATGAAAGTGTTATTATTTAGAAGCTGAGACCAACTCAGAATTTGGAGTTGGTTGGATTTTAGTCAGCGGTAGAATCAGGCCCAGAGGCAAATGAACTCATTTCAAGTGTGCGTTACTCCCGTGCCTTCCTGCGAAGGTTACTGCAAAGGTTATTAGTTCCTGCACGAGTCTCTCTTATGACCCCATGTCATTCTCCAGTAAAGAGGATAATCAAACACCAACTGCTTGATGGCATCACATAGAACATTAAGTACTTCACCACAGTGTTGATAGTCCAAGGGACTAAGCACTTTTAAGTGTATTTTATTCATGATGCTATTAGAGTTGTCCCACTTTTCCCCCCCTTGCCTCCCTCTGCCTGGCTCCTCCTTTCCTGCAGCATCCCCCCCCCTTTAGTACATGACAAGCCCTAAAGAGCAATTATTCTTTTATAAAGCTTTAATATCTTCAGAATAGCAGGACCAGTTCACTTTGGTTTTAAATTTCTTGTATTAATTAAATAACTAAATTGATAAAATATGATGAGTTCTATTTTATTTTTATTTATGTTATTGAGTTGATTGGGTTGACATAGGTTAATAAAATGATATAGGTTTCAGAAGTGCAATTCTGTAATTCATTATCTGTACATTGTATTGTGTGTTCACCACTCGAAGTCAAGTCTCCTTCCATCACCAGTCATTCCCCCTTTACCCTCCTCTACCCCCCCCATTCCAAGGAAATCTTCCCTTTCATGACAGCATGGATGGACCTGGAGGGTATTATGCTAAGTAAAATATGCCAGGTGGAGAAAGACAAATACCGTATAATTTCACTTATATGTAGAATGGAATGAAGAAACTAAACAAAGTAGCAACAGACTCAGAGGTTTACAAAGCAGAATGACAGCCGTTAGAGGGGAGGGGTTTGGGTTGTAATGGGAGAAAAAGGTGAAGGGGTATTTATATTTATATTTACATTTATATTTATATTTATAAAATGAATGTTAAAGCCTTGTATTCCTTGTTATGATGACCTTTAGCAAAATAATTATTTCTTAAGGAAGGTAGAATTTCAATTTATTAACATTTTAACCACCTAACTCTTAGTTTGAGTTCCACTTCCTTTCATAATCTGGGTGAACAGATGCATTTATACAAGCACACTAGCCTCTCCATTGCAACTGTATTCATTTTCTTGTGCTATATTATTTATATATGCATTGACTCCAGTTCACCAACAAACTGGGCTTGGGTTTCCTGAAAAAGCACACCCGTTGTCAGCCCATTGGAAATAGTTGAATTCAAACCTTGGTTTTCCATTTTATCCTTACAGCTTCTAATCAGTCAGATACTGGAATTTTATTGAGTGTATATAGTCTTCAGTCATTGTTCATGTAAAAAGATAGCCTTACAGATACAACTCTGGTTATCTACAGTTTACTGTTTTGTTTTATGATTGTGTCTTCTTCTTAGTGAGCTGAAAATTTGACTCGGAGTTGTTATGTAAACCAGAAATAGCTTCCATTTTCTTGCTAGTCAAGGCATTGTCATTTCTACTAGTTAATTTCTCTCTGTTTAGCAAAAGCAGTTAACATAGAGGTAACTACGGAGTTTTGTTAGCTTCATCAGAAGAATTTGTAAAGAAATAGTACTTTGAAATCTGCAATTGTATCCAAAATTCCCTGGCAAATTAAAGAGGTTGACATGTCCTAGGAGATGTCTCTAATAATGTTTACGTCCCCGTACTTTTTCAGATCATGTCTTCCTCTTTGTGTTAGGTAGAATCCAGGTCTGGTCCTGTGTATAATTGAGAAGAAATTCAGTGAGAAAATACAAAAGATGATACCCTTCAGACTAGCATTAAAAGTAATTTGATTTGATTTGACATTATCAAATAAATGGTTTACTCTGCTGCGGAGTCAACCTTGTGACACTTTTTAGACATAACTAAAACACCTCACACCAAAGGCTCAAGTGCTAAGTATTAAACTCCTTTTGGAGTAGACAGTAAAGATGTTTTATTTCAATCACCCCTATTTCTTGAATATTACAAAGATGAAGGATTTTCCTATCTACTTT
>PVKU01005079.1:24669-131163 GCA_004027475.1 Anoura caudifer
TTTGCAGTAGGTTGATTTGTTTACTTATTAAAACGCATTACTCATAGGCATATGTGTATATATATATATATATATATATATTTTTTTTTTTTTTCTCCTAGCAATGGTTGTTTTGAGCAACCTGGAACCAAATACAACTTACGAAATCAGGGTTGCAGCTGTGAATGGAAAAGGGCAAGGAGATTACAGTAAAATAGAAATCTTCCAAACACTACCAGTCCGTAAGTACTCCTCTCTGTTATGTTCACTGTGGCCATTTTCTTCACTTGCAAATCTAATGGGATTTTACAATGCAGGGAGATGTTTCAACACTTTGGGGAAGTGAATTACATCTCTGTTGAAGTGGTTTCTGAATTCGGTGACATCTAGATTTATACAGATAACTTTGCTCTGGAGCAAGGCAAAACAGAAAAGCTGCTCTGCAATATAGGCAGTAAAATTGCTCTCAGGAACTTGTCAGGATCAGAAGGTGCCCTACTTATTCAGGGTCTGATTAATTGGATTGCGGTACTCAGACTCTATTCTTTGAGGGAGGAGAAAAGTATGTGGAACGTGTCCAGAATTCTGTTCTTTTGCTGAGGTATGATTATTGCCTTTGTCCCATAAATTACGTGGGCCCTAAGTGGGGGGAAATACAGCATTAAATAAATCCATTGAATTGGTGACCAAGGAATAAGAGTAACTGTTGTAGCCTTGTTCTCATTGCCATCCTGTTTGGGGTGTTATAAATCCATTGAGTTTTTACAAAGTTATGATAAATTTAAAATGACTTGCATTTCTCTTACTTTAAAATGTGAAAAAATTGAGTGTGACTAAAGAAATGCTGTTATAAAAACTATGCATAACCCTATTTTATGCATGTATATTAAGATAGTCAAGTTTGCCATATAAATTCTATTATCCCAATTTATGACCAGTTTTCTTCTATTTGACTGAAAATTGGTTAGATGTGTTCCCTCTTCTCCATTCCCAAAGCCAGTGTCTTTTTTAGTTTCTCATTATTTTTTCACCAGCCAGGCTGCAAATATATCTTGATTCATAATCCTATCTGCAGATTAAAATGAGTCTAGAGTAACCTTAAAAAAATGTAAAGAAACCTTTCTCTTCTCTACTTCTAATCCTCAACAACACCACCCTTTACCTTCCACTGTTCATCCACACATGCCTCTGCCAGCCCTCCACCCTCACACCCCTCCCTCAACAGTCACAGTGCTTGCTGCATCAGCAGATGGAACTGAAGATTTCATTTCGTCTTGATTTCTCACCTTTTTGTAATTTCCAGGATCACTGCACATTGGTCTCTGATGAAATCATGATGACTTTCCCAAGACCTTGGCTAACCACTCCAATATTTATTTTCTTCTTCATTTAGGTACACCTTTATTATTCATAGAACACCTCTATAGATGTTTCAACCAAAAATCATCTCTCTCTTACTAGCCCCCATTTTTTCCTCTTTCCTTTTTAAATGACAACACTTCCAATCCCTTAGTATTATTTTGTTAACTTGCAAACCTTTGCCCTAGACAGTGAACACTTTGAGGGTATAGGCATTGGTTTTTTCTTAATAATAAATATGTGTTTTATTTTACAGCTTGAATGAGATAATATACACAAAGTACTTAATATATCATAACCACATGTTTTACGTTTTGATTATTTTTGCATAAACATTTTGTAGTAATTGCTAATAGAAACCAGTATTTCAATCAATTCCTCTCTGATACAAACTATATTTGTTTTGAAATGTATTTTTTCTAACTGAAGTAGCAATTGCAATGGAATCACAAATTTGATATAAATGTTTAAATTATATATTTTAAAACATTTGTTACTAAAATACAGATCTTGCTTTATAATTATTACCTCAAAGTGCTATCAATCCCTATATTAAAAATATCACAATAAAATTAAATAAACTTATACCGTACAACATGTAAATTCTAAAATTCAGCTTTGAAACAACACTAAATCACCTGAGTATAACATCATTTTATATTTTGATTTCTCCATAATCTCTTACTAAATCTTTATTAAAAATTATTGCACTGGTTTTTATAGTGTTACTTACCAAAATACCTTGTGTTTTTCTAGGCCATGTCATTTCATGATATCCGCCTGCTATTTCAATTAGCTCTCATGAACAATCACTCCACAATTCCTCTCATTCACTTAGTTTCTATGTGGCTGTGCCACACGAGGCTATTTTATGATTTACTTGCATACCAACACACCCAATTGTCCTATTTTCTTAAATACTTGCTTTCTCACAGATAAACTACATGCTTGCTTAAAGTTATAAACACCATGTTAGAGATATAGATAACTTACTGGAAAAAGGAAAAAACAAACAAGTTCTCCACATCTGGGGGCATGCAGTCCTCTTCACTCCATCCCGTGGAGCGTGTCTGCGTTGGCATTCCTCTCAGGAGGCCGAATCTTACAGGTTGTCAGAGCCCTGCAAACTAAAGCATGTCCCCTCCTAGTTGTTAGCATGACACATGCATCTCCACGCCACAAGCCATCGGGAGCAGGAGGACGTAGAGGCAGAGGAGCCAGCGTGTGCCCAGGCCTGTCCTGCTGGTGACACCCAGCAGAGAGCCCTCGTTTCTCTTTCCAAGCAGCGTGGGCGCTCTTCACACAAAGAAATAAAATCTTACACTTCAGTGGGCCCCTGTTCGTATTCAAAATATTGTAAGCATCTATGTTATTAATCATCTTCATGATGATTTATAAAAATACAGTATCACAGACAAGTATGTTCATGATACTGGAAGAAAAAATACATTGGAATAATAGGCTTATATATTGGATAAAGCAAAATTTCTTTATTCACAACTGTACGCAGCTTAAAATGCTCATGGAAGCAGGTAACTAACTGCTAAACTGCTATCTTTCCTGGTAGAGACATCTGCTACACAAATAATGCTTTCAAATGTTTATGTTAATAACTATTTACAAAATGTTTACAAACTAAATTTACATGAATAAAATAAATAAGATTACACCGTTACTAACTCATGTTTTACACTTGGGTAAAGTAGTACTATCCTCAGATAATTGTGACATCAGTGTGCACAATGTATTGGATCCTGAGGTTCCACAATTGTGGCGTTACTAGGTTTATGAATGCTGCTGTTTTTTGGATGAGAAGAAAGAGGATCAGTGGTTAGATCACAAAAGGGCAAATAGCAAGTATTAAATCCAGGATTATCATATATTTTGATTATGTGAATGTTATTTTTATAAAATGCTGTTTCTCTTGGTATCTGAGGAGTATGCGCATACCGAGAATGCTGTGTTGTGTATTTAGGTGAACCAAGCCCTCCATCCATACATGGGCAGCCAAGCAGCGGGAAGAGTTTTAAACTCAGTATCACCAAACAGGATGATGGTGGGGCCCCTATTTTGGAATACATTGTGAAGTACAGAAGTGTGAGTACCCCATTTATTGTCATTTTATACAAAGTGTTTTCAAATTGCATTAAATTTACATTGCATTCATGGGCGTATCAGGAGTGAATGCATATTAAAGAGCAGTCATAAAATGCTATTCATAGGAATTAAAATGATAATTTTATGTTGCTGAAATTTATAATTTTGAATTATAAAATACTTGCTTTTTTTGGTAAAATCTAAGCATGAGTCATCAAAAGAATCCCATGGCTTTCATCTTGTGATTTCTACATGTTTCTGAAATGCGACACCATTTTCCCTATTTTCTGACATGCTAGCAGACTGTGTCCACCCTTCATTCCACTTGATGTTAGTAACTTCAGGCTAAGCCCTATTCTCAATTCTGGTTATTGTAGGTAAGATTATTAGTAAATCACACCTTAAATAAATAAATCAGAATGTAACAAAGCATGGCCCCATCGAACTTGAGGAAGTAGAAGTATTTTTTAAAGTTTAATTAGCACAAGCTAATATGAGACTTTGGGCAGCTAAAATGATACGTGAAAGAGGCCCATTGGAGAAAGACAAATACCATATGACTTCAACTCATATGTGGAATCTAATGAGCAAACTGAACTAACAAGCAAAACAGACAGATTCATAGACAGAGAGCAGGATGACAGCTGTCATGGAGTGCGGAATTGAATAAAAAGGGGAAAAGGAGAAAAAATTCATGGGCATCAGTGTGGTAATGTCCGGGGAGCGGCGTGGGGAGGAGGAGAGGGAGGGGGAGGAGGCTATGGTGGGGATAGATGGTGGTGGAAGGAGACGACTTGGGGCGATGAGCGTGCAGTACAATGTACAGATGGTGTTTTGTGGAACTGTGCGCATGTACAATATTGTTAACCAGGGACACCCTAATACATTTAATAAAGAGGAAAAGAGAACTGCCCTGGGAATTCTCATGTGTATGGGTGAAGATGAATGCTGATGGCCAAGTGATGAAGTGGCCGGATGCACTTTGCCTGTTCCATTTAGATGAAAATGATTTCAAAGGTCACTTGAAAATGATTTCTCCTAACAACCTTGCCATAAGTACCAGTGTGTTTGTGTCTACTGTGGAATAATTAAAAAATAAAAGATTGAGATTCAGTTTTATAAGATTTATTTACTAATTTAATTAACCTTATAATTTATAATTATCCTTATAATAGAGTGCCAATTTTATATATGTGTTGACTGAACCTTTACAGACAGTTCCCAACTGTATTATATTTTTGCAAATGACTTTTAAATAATTGTTTCTTAATAATATGTAGATGAATTTTAAATATTTCCCCACAAGTTCACAATTTTCTAATTGATAGTATTGCTGTTTCTAAAGTCAAATATTCAAGTTTTAAGGGGTAATGAAAACAGGAATTTGATTTTGAATCGCATGCTTCAACAGTTAATTTTATTTTATGAGATTTTTTTATTTTTATTATATTTTATTACTTATGCTTTTACAGTTGTGCCAAGATTTTCCCCTTTGCCCCTGTTCAACCAGCAGCCCCTTCCCTTAGGCAGTTCCCCTTTGTTCATATCCATGGGTCATGCATACAGGCTTTTTGGCAACTTTGTTTCCTATACTGTTCTCAACATCCCTCTGTCGTTTTGTACTTAACAATTTGGGCTTCATAATCCCTTTACCTTTTCTCCCATTATTCCAGACCACCCTCCCAACTGGCCACCATCCCAATGTTCTCCCTATCTATGATTCTGTATCTGTTCTGCTTGTTTGCTTAGCTTGTTTTTTAGATTCAATTGGTGATAGTTATGTATTTGTTGACATTTTAATGCCCATAATTTTTATCTTCTTTTTCTTAAATGAGTTCCTTTACTATTTCATATAATAATGGCGATGATAGACTCCTTTAGCTTTTACCTTGTCTGGGAAGCACTGTAACTGCCCTTCAATTCTACATGATAGTTTTGCTGGATAGAGTAATCTCTCAATAATTAATTTTAGGCATTGGTTTTGTCCTTTAAATTTAAAACTAATAGTATATTTCAGGACCCCTCTTTGTCTCAGAGTCCATGCTGGCAATAATGAACAGCTATGTATGTCTTCTGGGTATTCCAGTAAGAAGGCTAGATGACTCTACCCCCAAACCACTCTGAAAGGCATTCTGGTTTCTGTGTGAGTCTGACAGTGGCATGCTACTCCAGGCAAGTGTTCTGGCCATTCCTGTTTGCACATCTGGAAATTCTTTGGAGGGAGAAAAATTTTATCGAAGGATCCAAGGCCTGAACCAAATTCATGGATTGAACTGGGAGAACACCTTTTCCCTTCCATGCTCGTAGTTACATGCTGGAGAATTTATGGTTCAAAATGCAGGAGGATGGTAAGATTTGTAGGGAACCCCAATAAAGTCCCATAGTAAACACTGAAATGCAATGACTAGTAAAAAAATATAATATATTCTCTATAGGCATAATTTCTACCTAAAGCTAAAAGTTATGCTTGAGTTCTTCTTTCTTAAGTGTTAGCAGTATGTTGATTGCTGGGGGGGGGGAGGTATAAGGGGACAAAAATAAAGATGAAGATTTAATTTAAAAAATTTAAAAAGAGTTAATATTTGAAATAACAGAAATGTTACACTGAGTTCAACCAAAGTCATTAATTTTAAATGATGATAGCAAGGGTGTATTATGTCTTATTTTATGTTTCTTCATCACTTTTAATAGTGGCTTTTGTTGATAAAGTTTGTACATACATTTTAGGAATACTGTGGTACTCAGCTATGTGTCCATTTCCAGGCATCCAAAAGTAAAGTTCAGAAACTAACAAGAATGTGACTACCACAGCAGGCACAGTTCCTCAAAATATTTAACAAAACTGAAGAGATAACATTATAAATTTCTTCAAAAATAAATTAATATCTTTCTTGCAGAAAGGAATCAGTAGTTTTTAAGCAGATTTTATTCCTAAAATCAACATAAACTGTCCATCTGTTAGGAAGCAGTTTTGTATTTTCATACTTTACATGACTAGTGGGTGTTACACAGAGAATATTTTTTTCTTCACATAAAACAAATATATGTGTTAGACTATCCAGGGCTAGGAAAACATTGTAGCAATATTATCAAGAATCGCATTGTTTTTCTTTACGTTCTTTCATTCTTAGGCTGTGGTCTTTGGTTCTCATCTAGATTATCTTGTGTTCCTAAGATCTGCAATCAGAATGTGAGGAGAATGGAAAGAACAAAAGGGACAATGGCTTGTTCAAACTGACTTTGCCTTTTCTTTTCCAGCAGTACGGTACAGGTTTTATAAAAACCTTACCACCCAGAATTAAATTATGCTTCGTTGAATAGAATTATGACCACCACTAAATGAAAGGTGGTTATATTTGGGAGTTGGCTCAGCTGAATAAAGGAGCATACTGCAATTGTTAATGTAATTATCCTTATTATCTTAATGACTGTCTTAGTCTGCTAGGGCTTCCGTGACAAAATTCCACAGATGAAGTGGCTTCAACAACAGAAATCAATCTTCTCACAGGATGAAATTCCAAGATCAAAGTGTCAGCAGGTTTGGTGTATCACAATGAAAATGGTTGGTAGCATAATTCAGACATAGCTATAATTGACTGGTAATCAATTCCTATGTTACTACTCCCAGAGCTACTGGGATTTTAATAGGAAACATTTTTTACATCAATAATTTAAATAAACTATTTTAGAAGTTTTAAGAATTAATGTAATTTAAAATTGTACTCAACACAGAATATTATTTGTTTTGGCTATAAAATATAGTGATTTCACATGTATATACCTTACAAACTGAAAATGGATTAGAGATTTAAAAGTAATACCTGTAACCATAAAAATCTTAGAAGAAAACATAGGCAATAAACTCTTTGACATCACTCTAAGCACATTTTTGGGGGGTATGACTTTTCAGACAAGGGGAAGAAAAGACAAAAATAAACAAATGGAACTCATCAAACTACAAAGTTTGTCACAGCAAAGAAAACCATCAGCAAAAAGGACAACCTCCAGAATAGGAAATATTTAACAATATTTATCCAGTAACGGATCAATATCCAAAATATACAAGGAACTTGTACAAGTTAACATCCAAAAAACAACCTGATGAAAAAATTGGCAAAGGACCTGAATAGACAGTTCTCCAAAGAGGACATATAAGTATAAATGGCCAACATATGTGAAAAGAGATACCACCTCAGACCTGTCAAAATAGCTATCATCAATAACAGAAGAAACAAGTGTTGACCAGGATGTGGAGAAAAGGAAACCCTGATACACTGTTGGCGGGACTGTGAAGTGGTGCAACCACTATGAGAAACAGTATGGAGGTTCATCAAAAAGTTAAAAATAGAACTGCCATATGACCTGGTGATTCCTCTTCTGGGCACTTATCTGAAGGTATTCAAAATACTAATTCAAAAAGATATGTGCACCCATATAGTCATTGCAGCAGGATTTACAATAGCCAAGCTAGGGAAGCAGCCAAGTGCCCATAATATACAATTGAATTTAAAAATAAAACAAAAAACTGTGGTGTATCTAGCCATGTAATATAAAAACAGAAACATTTATTGAAGAAGATACAAGAAACATTGTACATAGGACAATGGCACCTCAGTCCCCTTCACAGTAGACACCTTGAGACCTCACACAGTTCTCCCAATTGCTATCAGTTGTCCTACGGTATTTTCCTGAATCTCATCAATGGTCTGAAATCTCTTCCCTTTAAAGGTGATTTTAGTTTTGGGAAAAGCCAGAATTCACAGGGTGCCACATCTGGGCTGTAGGTGTGCTGAGTCACCTGTGTGATTTAATGTTTCACCAGAAAACTGCGCATGAGATGTGATGTGTGAGCTGGCACATGGTAGTGATGAAGCTGCCAATCACCAGTTGCCCATAGCTGCAGCCTTCTGAATCATCCCAATAGTTTCTGCAGAGGAATGTTCAAGCTTAATGCAAAATTTGATGCAGATTTTTTGTTCTGTTCTCTCACTCATTTTGAGCATGAAGGCAACACAGTGCACATGCTCACTGAACAAAGTCAACTGCCCTCACTGACTAGTGCAATGAAGTCCTCATTGTTCACCCATGCACATTCCGGTCCTCTCTCCTTGGTGGCCAGGTTATATCAATGGTGTTCAAACCATTCTCATTATATTAACAATGTCTGGACTTTTTTCCAGACAGACCTCCTATACATTACTCGGCCATAAAAAGCATGACTCTTACCATTTGCAACAACATGGATGGATGGATCCAGTGGGTGTTATGCTAAGGCAACAAGATTTTAGTAGTAAATTTTTATGCTTTCATGATAAGAGTTGTGAAAGTAACTTCTCACCATCCTGAATACCACTAAGGAGGCATTTCTCATTCTTGGAGACTTAAATATACTTTTATAATACACATAAAGTGTTATTTTTTCACATTTTAAGAGGGAAAACTACAGAATCAGGGTGCCTTGGTGCAGATGGGGAGTAGATATCAGAATGTAAGACACTGTAGTCTAAGCACAGTTTTGCAGCAGGAAGGGCTGAATTGAAGCACGGGAGTGGAGAGTGTATCTACCCCTCTTCTACTCTCCTGTCTCACCTCAGCTGCCAGGCTTCTGTGTCTCCAAATATAGTCGTTCTTGTTCCCTTTATCTTTACTATGTAATTCATGGTATGCCTTCTACTCCAACACACTGAAATAGTTTATATACCACACTTCTCCACCCCCTTTCTCCACCTTCTCCATCCTGCAGACTTCACATTCTATAGGTCCAATTGGAAATTCCTTTATTCATTAATATCATATTAATAAAACAAACAGTAGCTTGTAGCTTATCTTGGGAAAAACAATTTTCTCCAATTTCTTTCTTAACACATTATTCCTCACAATGAGAAATTTATGTTGAAAAAGATTTCATGGCTAAATATTTATAGTGACATTAGCCTTGACATTTGCACTTACATTAAAATAACTGTTAGTTCAAAAAATTCTTAATTTTTTGTTCTCTTTGTATGGTCCGAAACTACATTATCTATTAGTTTCTCAAACCACATGAATTCCACAGTGGAGTGCAGCTGAATAATTGGAAAAGGTGTTTTAGCCATATGCAATATAATTTTTAATTGGATATAAACCATAAAGGAAAGAAAATATAGGAAAACACTTCTATGATTTTCACTTCATTGCTTTTTGACTGTATTTGTGCACAGGACTATATATTTTATAATCTAAGAATGACAAAACTGAGACGATATATTCCTTAATGCGTGTGTTGATTTGTAGAAGACACTGAATTAAACTATTTAAACCTGCATTTCACTAGGAAAAAGAGCAGACTAATCACAACATAATAAAGAAAGTGCATAACATCCTATTGATTGTGGACCTGGCAACCCATTATTCTATGTTATCCTGTAGTAGATAGAGCACACGTCTTTGTTCAGTACCTATTAAGAAGACAGAATTTATTAGAGGAGAACTGGAGTAACGTAAAAGCAGAATTAGATGTCTCTGTGGGCTCTTTGTGAAAATTAACGTCTCTAACAATAAGTCAGTAAGATTACACCATGTATGTGGAAAATAAAGACAAGCTTACTAGCATCATAATGCATATGGAAAAGTAAGGTATTTTATGTATAGAGTATTTTGCATCCACTTTGTATTAGAGTGTCAGCATAACTCCATGTAATTTAGTAAATTGTTTTAACATGCTTGCATAAGTTTTTCACTGTTTTCTAATTTGATGATAGCTATGGGATAGTAACTATCACTTAGTGTTGACACATTAAATAAGTTTCCTGAGCTAACCAGGGCTAAAAGAAAATTGGTATCTTAAAAAATCAATTGTGAGGAATGTACTTTAGGGACTAGCAACAGAGCTTTAGAATATAATTCTATGTCTTAATTGACCTTCTTAAACTATATGGAGCTGGGAAGCTTGTACCCAATGGCCATGGGATAAGAAAAGGTAATTTTGAAAAGGGTATTAAAAATCAATAAGTAAAACTGAGTATTTGTTATTAAGAGAATTTAGTTTCTAATTATGTTTGGATAGGTACATGGAAATTTATTTAAAGCCATCAGTTTAAAGTTTTAAGATATTTTAAAAAAATGAATAGCTATGAAATAAAGAATGCTAAGCTTCTCAGTAGTTTTTCTCTGCTGCTAGTGCAGATTAGATTTATTCATCCTGTGTTGGTACCATCAGATAAACTATTTGTTCTCTGAGTAAATATTGCATTAATGAATCAACAAATTCATAAATTAGTTTATGATGAGCACTAGTCCCATTATCAGATTAAGGAATATAAGACATAATGAATACAAGAGAAAAAAGTTGCACTGTGCAAACATTTGTGAGCTATGAGAACACAGAAGTTATGGAATGGAAACGTTAGCTTTTCTTCTAAAAAAAGTGTGTAAGTGATGGAGACTAGGGAAAGATTTAAACCCTAGTTTACAAAATTTTATGTGGAACAAAGACAGTTTGAATCAGTTTTGATGTCAGGAAAAAGATTTGGATTTGAAACTCTACCAAAAGCCCCCAAACCTTACATCTTCCCAAATGATAGTGGAATGTGTGTGTGTGTGTTTGTGCATTGCTACATCATTTCGCTTACGTTTAGTGTGACAAGCAGAACTTTTGAGAATTCTGTAGCCTCGGAAGTCACACAGGTGATGAATAGCTGAACCATGATACTAAAAAATTCAAGAAACAAAAACTCTCTCACATGGAAACAAAATTCTTCAATCCTAACACAGGAGAGTCACAGGAACGTTGACATGATCTAGAGGTATGATCTCACCTCTTCAGTTGTTCGCTCTTTGAATAATGTTTCATTTGTTATTTAAAACGCGTTGATCACTCATTCATTCCATAAGGCAATGAATAAAAGTTCCTGAAATAAAAGCACTCTAGGGGCCTTCTATAAATACGGCCACCAAGACCTCTTCCATCTTTCCTCTCTCTCTCCCTGACCAGATGAGGGCAGATTTTTCTCTATATGCTGATATTTTGATTTTATAAAAACTATTGAGTGCCCTTGACTGTCAGGTGTCCCTGATATCTAGTTTCTGATAAAAAAAGAATTGCTTGAGATAAGCTATATCAAAGCGAAGTGACCATCTTTCCTTCAGTAGCTGTCCTTCAACACTCACTTAATGAGCTTATTAATAATAGCCGTATTCAGCAAATCATCTCATTAAGGTACCTAGGGGAACATTTCGCAACTAGATTATCTTAAATCGCTCCCTAGGCATTTAAATTCTGTAAATTAGGCACTCTACAAATGGCATAATTGAGACTTTGATGCCTAGGGAAGTATTCGGTAACACCCACTTTAATTTTTTCCTATTCCCTAGGAATAGCAATCAGGGGATTAAAAAGCCCCCTTGTCTAATGTTGAATGGGAAGTAAAATTGATTTAAATTGGGGAAAATATTAGAACTCCCTTTGGTTCCTTACCCCATCAATTCAACTATCTAAAATGATGGAGGGGTGTTTAATTTATCATGCTATGAGCTTCAACAATTAAGAGTTAAATGGTAATTCATAAGAGACTTTCTGCATGTCTCCCGCTTGTCAGGAAGTGTTACCTGAAATGATCGGTTCTCAGAAACTGTATTTTAGAAGGATTGCCTGAAGCAGAGGAAATCTACCCACTGCTCTGAAGAATAAATTGTATCCCAGGACAATCCAGATCTCAGCTGTTGGCTTGTTTTTTGGACTTTTGTACCCATACCTCCAATCAGTTGCAAAGCAAAACTTAACTCTGGATTTCCACAAAAATATTTACCCTCTGCAAGAACTTGATAGTTACATAGAGCATATTGAATTATTGGGATGAGGGGAAGTCTACAGGGGCAGATCTCTACTTTTTTGCACCCTTGTCCTTGTCTAACCCTACAGTTCTCCGGCTCCTCACCCCTCCTTCTTTTACCTGTGTGCATACACAATATACAACACATTAAGTAATTACATGCTATATGCATTTTATGTCTATTTATATATGTATATGTATACATATACATACACAAATGCATGTATTATATCATATATTATCTAAAGTTGCTTTTGTGTGGAAATTTTTTATCCTCACCTGAGGACACTGTTTTTATTGATTTTAGAGAGAGAGAAAGGGAGAGGGAGAAAGCGAAATACCGATGTGAGAGAGAAACATCACTGGTTACCTTCTTGTGTGCATCCCTACCGGGGTGAAACCCTCTACCTGGGTATATGCCCTGACTGGGAATCAAACCTGTGACCTTTCAGTCTACAGAATGACACTACAACCAACTGAGCCACACCAGCCAAGGCTCTATGGATATTTTTTAAAGTTTTACTTATTTATTTACTTATTGGGACAATAGCTATGAAGTTATTTTTCCTTTTTTTTTTTTTTTTGTTTTACATTTACTTAAGAAGGCTACAGTGGGTAAGCATCCTTCTGAGGTTTTCTATTATTGTGCTTCTTTGGGGATCTAAACCTCTGTGAAGGAATCACACCTTCTTTCCATGAACTACTTTAGGGCAAATGAAAAAAAGAAGAGCCCAGGAGTTTATTGTTAGCAATAAGGGCAAGATCTCTTCGCCTGTGGAGACACTCCCAGCTCCTGCGCTCTATCGCCTTCATCACATGCTTCCACAGAGACCTCTGGGTTTTCAAAGAACTCATTTCTTCCTTCTGTGCTGGTTGTAAACTCCAAGATGAGGGTATCACTCCTTACTCACAATTGTGTTCACAGTTCTAGAACAGCCTCACTGCCCTCTAAGGGCTGAAAGAATAACTGATGAAGACACTGATGAAGAAAGGGGATGTTGGAGAAATGGTGGCTGTTTGGTGTTAGTGTCCTAAGCATGTCAAAAGTTTAGGTTTGTCTCCCTTCCTTCCTTCCTCCCTCCCTCCCTTCCTTTTTTCCTTCCTTCCCTTCATTCTTACTTTCTTTCTTTCTTTTTAACATAACTACATTTAGTGACTTAGACAAGTTACAAGTTGTCTGGCCCAAGTTGTTTCAGTTTTCCAGCAGCTTTTTAAGTATACCTCGTTGCACATTAAATACTGGACAATGTCCAGTCTAACAAATTCATGTGTTTATCAGTTTTGAAATGCAAGGGAAATGCCTCCTGTTTCTATGATAACTTTAAGTACTTGTCTAAAACCCACGGCTTCATTGGGAGTGTTAATATCCTCAGGTTTAGACAAAACAACAAAAACAGTCCAGTGGGTTTCCTTGGTAATAAAAGTTTTATGTAACCAAAAATGATTAAATAGGAAAAGAGAACAGTATGGTATCAAAAGTATGTCTTCCTGTCCCCTTTTGAAGGACAGTCTATGTTTGTAGTTCCATCATAGCAATGTGGTCATGAATTTTGAAAATATATTACCAGTTTTAAACATGAGTGCAAAAAATTCTTTATCGAATTCTTTATTCTTTATAGTCAAAAACATTATAAAATATTGGCTCAACATAAATTAATACTTAGTTGAGACATGAGTTTAAAAAGTTCAACTACTTACCTCGTATAATCTTTCTTTCTTTCTTTCTTTCTTTCTTTCTTTCTTTCTGTCTGTCTGTCTGTCTGTCTTTCCTTTCTCTCCCTCTCTCTCTCTCCCTCTCCCTCTCTCTCTCTCATCAGCCTACAATTTATTTATAATTACCCCTCAGGGAAACTGAGAATTGCAATACATTGTAAAATTATTAGAGACATGACTCCACAGAGAATACCATTTTATTTTTATATGGTTATTATGGAAATGGTTTCTCCTTAAAAATCACTGTCATTTATTAAGTAATTAGTACACTTAAGGTCCTGGAATACAAAATTTAATTGCGTTTTTTCACTGCTCCCTCATGAAAGCTCAGAGAGGCGTCGTCTCTGTAATAACGAGGGGAACAAGACAGAGGGGCTAAAGGACTTACCTGTGTTTAAACGGTTAGCATGTTACAGGTTAATGTTCACATTACTTGTAATGGTTTTATTCATAAAATTCTATCACTTTGTTTTTCTGTGTTAATTGTAGTCACAGTATTTTTAAATAAAATGTAATTCAAATGTTATATGGCTTACAACATTTATTTTAAATGAGTCAAATAGGATTTAAGTATAGAATTCAAGAAGAGGATAACTTTTTTTAATTTTTCTCATGCTAATAACCTCTTTAACAGGTAATAATTTTCCTGTATGTTATTTCATTATGAGTCTAAAATATTATAGCAGTAAAAATGCTAATGGTAATTTAAATCTATAAAAATATTCAAACTTTCTTTGCAGGACACTTTTTCTTTGCCCTGCCTCCTTTGCCCCCAAAGAAAACCTTAAACAGTGGTCTCTGGTAATTACTTTAATGGATGTATTAGGCTTTTTTTTTATATACATGTTTCATTTTGTCTGTTCACGTGATTATTAATAATCAACAAAGTTGCCAAATAGCAATCTAATATATGTGATATTTTAAAAGATCTTAATGGAAGCAAATTACAGTCGCTGAATCATCAGAGCTAGTAATGAAATCATCACCCTTTGTCTAATATAAAAACATTACCTCTTTATAAAATTACTTCATTGATATAGCAATTTCATTCATCCCTGTAGATGAGAAAACTTTCTTTCTTGATATTAATAAACCATCCATTCCATCTCAAGATAATTTTTTTGAACCTCAAACTTTAGTATATAGATAATTACAAAATAATTTCTGTTGCCTTTGCAGAAAGATAAAGAAGACCAGTGGCTAGAGAAAAAGGTGCAGGGAAATAAAGACCACATTATTTTGGAGCATCTACAGTGGACAATGGGGTATGAAGTGCAGATTACAGCTGCCAACAGATTGGGATATTCAGAACCGACAGTCTATGAATTCAGCATGCCACCAAAGCCCAACATAATTAAAGGTAAGCAATACCACATGCTTCCTTAGGCTGAAAACAACAATGATATCATCTTTATAATCTCTCTGGATTATTTCATATCATTGGACATATAGTTTTATAGAAAGAAGTATAAATTCTAAATTCTGATTATGATTATTATGACATGTCTTACTCAAGATTTCTCAATCACTCATGCTGTGGTCACCTGGTTAATTTATAAGTCTCTTTTGGTAACATTAGTGGTTAAAATGGTGGCAAGAGGATGAGCAGAGGGTGAGGATGGAAAGTAAGAGTAACTGTTGAATGTCAACATGAAAAACTGTTGAGATCAGAAACTTTGCAAAGGAGACAACTTCTCTGCCAAACATGTGGGGACTGGCCCTCCACTTCTGGGAAGGTGTGGCCAGAATACTGACAAGCTCACCTGCGCCTAACCAAGCAAGTTGATTTGGGAAATGTAAAATCTATTACACAGTGATGCAGAAACACCCACAGACATAGCCCCAGAAATCATTGTAACTTGAGTCTCAGGGAGACTCCCAAAGTGTCAGGACGCTCTGCATCAGTGTTCACAGCACACTGGTGGATTCTGCCTTCGTTGGTGCAGTGCCTATATCACACCAACCTCATGCTATTATCAAAGTCCTCAACAGGGGTAGGGAAATATTTTTCAGATACATGCCAAAGAGGTAAAGATGCAAGAATTTATCTTGATTCATAGTCACATTTACTTCTGTGAGTGAGTTGTCATAGTAGACATACTTTAATATTTACTGTTTCATTAAATAATCATATTTAATATTTATAGGTAATTTTATGCATATGTATAAATTTCTGTGTACTCTTTGCATTCGTACATAGACATGAGAGCACCATATTCTTAAGCATGGCTTAATTTAGTTATAATAGAGTTTCAGTATTGTTACATAGTAGTTTTGAGACTGGAAAAAAATTGTCACTTCAGTCATGCTATTTAACCCTCTTGTAATTTCAAATTGATATTAATCTCAGTATGATTTTGTTATATTGTACAAAATCGCTTTTGTAAAATTGAGAGCAGATTTATACAATTAATCTACCCATTAAAAAGTAATTACTATTTGTTATATGACTCAAAAGCAATTAATATAATGGCTTTGTGTTTCTAATATTAATTAAAAAAGTGCTTCCAATTATAATTTGAAATTAGGAATTTGGGAGCATCTAGAAATATTATGGTTATCTTATATTGTAATGGCATTTTGAAAATTTACAAAGTATTTCATTTATCATCTTATTTTACTCTTGAATCTGAATATTAAAGTACTGATATAATTTTGAGGGGTTAAAGGATCTGTTCAAGGTCAGAGCTACTTTAAGTTATATGACAAATCTCATCTCCTTATAAGGTGATGTACCTATGCAGAAGAATGGTTGACTGAACTATCATTGCCCCTCTGAGTGATGCCTCTGACTAGGAGTTGATAGATGTTTCCTTGGTATCTAGAAGGGTGATTGGTACAGCATAGATGTTCAAGGAGTGCTCCTTGAGTGATTAAAGTGCAAAGGGTTAAGAACTGCCTCCTAAGAAACCATAATATTATACAGGAGGAGGAAACCGCACCACCACCCCTCCAATGAGACTATGATGTAGTATTCCTGGAATATCACAAGGTTGTAGTATCTTGAAAGTGAACAGAGACCCATATTTCAAGAGGAAAAGAAATCAATCATATTTGATGCTTCAAATGCTGCTGAAAGGTCAATGCAGTTTATTCAAAAGAGATGTGAAGTGTCCCTTTTACATTCAGCTTTGCTGAAGTAACGGGGAGAGAAATTAAGGAGGAATAGTCTGAGGATTGCGTCTGAGGGTAGAATGATGACATTCCATGTTTATTTAATACTTTCAAATAGCTTTAACATGAAGATGAGCAAAGAAAAAATAACAGTGTTATAAGGATTTTTATGATAAAAAAACTAGAGCATATTTCACAGCTGATAAATAGTTAATGCAGTCAAGAAGTCAGACAGATGTACAAAGATATCTGAGAAGGTAGAAGATAGAATTCATAGCCTCTAAGTTGTACTGCTGATTCAAAGCCAGAGCATCTTACTGGAAATGGGAAATAATGAAATACCTATAGTTTCTACAAAAATATCACAAAATAATCTCTAATTTAGTATGAGTAAATTCAAGTACTGCTAAGTCCTCTTAGAAAGTCACATCAAAGACATACCCTGATTGTTGTAGAATTATTTGATTTACCCATATTTTTCAGACCATAAGATGCACCTAGGTTTTAGAAGAGGAAAATAAAAAAAAAAAAAAATGAAGCAGAAAATGTGGTAAAATATTTAATAACATAAATAACATAATATTTCACCAATGTAAATGTAAACAGAACTCAACAGCAGCATTAACAACCATTATTCTTCCCAAATTTGTGGGGGGAAATGTGTGTCTTATAGTCCGAAAAACATGGTAGCTCTAGGAAGTTCCTTAGAGCAAATCAAGTTTTTGATGGATGATGGTGAATTTGGGAGCTTTTGCACCCAAAATATTTTACAGAGCTAAAACCATGTATTAGCAAAATAAAGAAAAATTATCTTTATGTGCTTTCCTCATAATCACTCTTGTTATATATGATTTCTTATCCCATTTTAAATAAACATGCTAAATTCAAATTCATATCTGAAATAAGTTATCTATAAAAATAGCAATCTTAAGTTTTTTTTCATTTAATTTGAGAAGATATGAAGTTTAAAAGTTCATTTAGCTTGTTTTTTGGTTGTTTTTTTCTGTTTTGTTTTGTTTATGTAGAATGCATTATAAACTGTTTAAATGATGTTCATAGACTTTTAAATTAAGAAAAAAATCATTTACATGCAGTTATATATATTTAACTTTTTGTAAGCAATAGGCTACATCTAGAGTATATTTATTGTTGGGCTGAAGAACTTTTTTTTTTGAAAATGTGTTCATCTTGCCTTCATATATTCTATTGATAACATTGGCTTTTGTGTGTGTGTGTGTGTGCGCGCGCGCACACCTTAGTGGATAATACATTTCTGTGTGTGTGCACACACCTTAGTGGATAATACATTTCTTTATAGTACATGATACTGATTTTAAAAGTATTTAATGATTAATAATATTTTCTCATTTTTACTACTTAAAGATGTTTTTATTTTGAAAGATGTGTTTCTTAACAAATTAGTATTTATAATAATGATTATAAAACTATCTATAGAACTAGAGTCTGGTCAAATGGATTTTATTGATCTGTTCTATACTTTTAATGGCTAACGATAATGCTATCTTGGTGGTTTGAATAGACTATTTTAAAAAACCCTTGGAAATAAATTTATTTTGAAATCATTTTCATCATTTTTTGACCTACAAAATGTTTAACATTATTTGTTATAAGCAAAGAGAAATCTTAATCTCTTTTAGTAATCACTTTATCTTGTGTTACTATGAATTGAACATGTCTAATTTTAACATTGACTATCAATATAATTTGGTGACAAATAATTTTATTTATACATTCTCAAATCCAATGGTAATATAATTCTACTTTGTGAAACCAGGCATATAATATTTCCATGACAATTCTTCACATTAACAAATTAACAAAGAAATGATATAAATCAGCACCAATATATAAATTGCTGAAGTTTTTCAGTTAGTATGTATTTTCACAGGCTTTTTAATTATACTTATAATGACTGTTAATTATTTTGATGACACTCACTCTACTTACATGCAAGTCTAGTATACACTTTCATCTTTGAATAATTCCACATGTGCAATAAACACAATGTTCAAGTGCATGGCAGATACTAAAATGTTTTCTTAAGGTTAAATCTATGATTGCAATATACATTAGAGAATATAAAATAATGATGAAATTGAATTTCAGTTATTTGGGGAAAACTTCATTTTAACTACATGGGGGATCTCAGTCAATTCTAAATAAAAATTCTATATGCAAAACAATATTTCTTTGGTTTAGCATGTAACAAAAAAGTAAGTTTAAGTTATTTTCATGATCTTTGATTCTTTATCTTAATGTGGTACAATGACCTATGTCCAAAGTTTGTCAGTGGTCAGCTGAATTAATGGTTTTGATTCTATTCTTATTGCAAATTTTCACTGTATGGGTATGCAAATTTTCACTTATTTCTTGGTGGTTCATTTATTATTGAAAATAGAGCTACTTATGTTAAATGTCTTCTAAGAAATTATGGTAGCAAAGAAACTGTCAGTAAACATTGCAGAATATGATGAGCTCATATTTAAAGTAACAACTTGAATTTGCCAGTAGCACTGTGGAGTGATGGGTCATTTCTCTCCTATAAGTTGTCTATTTATTATAGAATAATTCAAATATTTATATTTAAACAATCAAATGCACAACCAATATCTGAGTTATATGAAATAAACATTATTAATATTGATGCTGAGCTATGTTTTTAATATATGACAAGTATTTAGAAATGTTTTATGCAAGTTTTTTGCTATTTTTGTGTTATTTCAAAGTAGTTGAAAATGGCTTTGTGCAAATCTTGCATTAATTATTTTCTCTTTTTTTTCTTTTCCTACTGTCACTTTTTTCCTATCACTTATTTTCATGTTTTTAACTCTACTCTTTTTTCCTTAATTATTTTATTCTTCTTCTATTTCCAAAAACAATTTTCTTCATGCAGATAAATGCTGTGAAGAGAATAAAGGTGAAAATGGAAGCCAGTCATGGCAGCTGAATGCTGCTGGGTTTTCTTTCATTATAGCCATATGTTTGTCATGCATGTTTTAATGTTACTGTTGTCGTATCATAAGATACTTCCTTTTATGCCCTGTGAATTTGTAAGGCTAATCTAAAATGATAATAAAGATTCTCTAAGGTCCAACTAATCATGCATGTATGTTCACCCATAAACAATTAGCCTCTTTTTCCTTTCCCCAATTGTCCGCCTACAAAGTAGATAATTTGTCAGAAAATCATTGAAGGAAATTGAATCAGGATTGTTTATTTCTGGTACCAGTTCACTAAATAAGTTGCTTCATTCTAAAGCTTTCTTTAAGTTCTAAAGTGAACCTTATTGAATAAACACATCATTTTTACTTGGAATTTAAGCATTTCCTACATCTAATCTTCCTTCATTTGATTATTTTGTATTAATAGTCCTTTAATTATGTAGAATTGTGGGTCTTTTTTATTGGTTTTAATTGTTATTCTTTAAAATGTAAATTTTCAACTTAAGGAGCATTTATAATATTTAAGTCATATATCTGATCACTTTTATTATATTTGATGTATATCCTATTCTCTTTTTTAAAACTGAACAGAAATGAAAAAATCCAGATTGTTGCTTTTTAGTAAGTGAAAATATCTCTATGCAGTTGCCCTACAGAGAATGATAAATTGAATTTTAATTTGTTTAAAAAGTCGCACCCTATTCACTTGACTTGGATTGTCTTGGGAGCTGGCATCAAGTATTGATATTCAACAACATATATACTTATTTATTACATTTTCCTGAACATCCAATAATCATTTGCTTTGCAAGGGCCAGAGAAAGAAGTCATATTTTAGCTACTAGTTTGAAGAAGATGAAATTAAGATGAGAAGGATGCGCTACTAGATTCCACCTTTTAAAGGAAGTTGAGGTTGAGGGAGTAGCATGGGTAATGATTTTCATTTCTTCATTTTCATTCATTATAAAATGAGAAAAGGGTATTTTGTGTTTTTCACGCCCAAGTAACCCTAGCAAGTGATTCTCATTACTATTTAGGACAATTAGGAAGCAATCAGATTCACAACCGTGACCGTACTTCACACGTAAATCAAATTAACTGGTGGGGGTTTTGAGGTTCATTCATCAATAGCTACTTTGCTATAGGAAAGTATTCTCTGTTTCCTTTCAAGGAGTACCTACAGGATCCTGCAATGTGTGATTTAAGGCTAAACATGGCTCTAGTAGCCTGTTTTCTTTAGCATATCTTTTCCAAACTCTTTGTTAGATCCATTGTTGCTCTTTCTTCTAACCTAGCAATGGACCTGTAGAATGCAACCTGACCATCCACAGATTAAATACACTTCTGCTTCTCTCCTTTCTCCCCTGCTGACAAATAGGGATTCCCCAATCTGTGCATTTTGGAAATCTAACCTATTTTTCAGTAATGTTCTGTTTTTAAATCACTGTAGTCAATGTTCTATTTTTAAAAAAACTAATTACAACTGTAACTATGTTCCATGATGTTGGAGTTTGGATAAGATATGTAAATATGTTGATTACTGTGTAGCAGAAAATGCTGAGGAAACAAGGAGTTTCAGAAACACTTCCAGGGTTTCTTTTGTTTGTTTGTTTTTTGTTGTTTTTGTTGTTTTTATTCATTATAACCACACTGGATCTTTCCAATACATTATAACAAGAAAGTCATGTACTGGTTTGGCCAAAATGTCAATTACACTTTTCTTCCGTAAGGTAGCTCTAGTGCTCAGTTGTCTTTAACTTCATTCCAAACAATTTTGTTAGATTGTGTTGTTGCAACTGTCATATCAGCCTGCACTTTAAAAAAATCAAAAAGGGTGAATTTTTGTGCTGCCATTTTAATATTGAAGATGGAAGTAAATACACAACATGTTTGACATATTTGCTCTTTTATTTTAAGGGAGGTAAAAACACAACTGAAATGCAAAAAAGATTTGTGTGTTGTATGGAGAAGGTGCTGTGGCTGATCAAATATGTCAAAAGTGGTTTGTGAAGTTTCTCGGTCCTATTGACATTTTGAGCCAATAATTCTCTGCTGTGGGACTGTCCATGGAATGGAGGATGTTTAACAGCACCCTGGCCTATACCTGCTAGAAGCCGATAGTGAGATCTAGCTGTCATACTCAGAATATCCAAAGCAATAAAGTTATTGGTGAAAATAAAAAAATGCCTTTCATTCTATGGGGAAAAAAAACGTAAAGGACTTCTTGGCCAACCCAATAGAGGATGACTTAGTATATGATTACCAATCATTTTTGTGGGGAACATGGAATACATCTTCAGTAAGATAACAAAGTTGATTTTTTTTGAAATTTTATATTCTATAACTCAAGGTCACCTACTGTGATATGAAGAACACTCATTCAGGTACATGACATCTAGACTGACATTTTGACAGTTCAGAAAAAAAACCTAAAATTAAAATTCTATCTTAGCAGAATTATTTCCATTTTAATGAGTTGTTCATTTAGATTTTTTAAACGTCTAAGTATGGATCAAGTTGATAATCCTGAAATTAATAAGCAGTCTATCATTTGACCAAATTTTCTTCTTAGGTGAACAGCTATTTTACAGTTGAGGTATGCATAGATTCTTAAAATATATTCCAGACATCTTAAAATAATAAGCTCCAAGCTTTTCTTTCTATAAGAAATTGAAAAGCACAAAACTGTAACAGGGCAGCCACCACATTCCAATAAATGATACCTTAGAGATTGTAAATAACCTTCTCAGATTATTAAAAAATCTTGCAATGTGTAAATGTTGATGAATTATCTTTTTTATTATCTGAGGTTTAATTTTGTTATATGCATCCATAAAATCTAACGGACAATACTTTTTGTCTAACTACTATCTGTCCATAGGTCTAAATAAATATGATTATTTGGTAAGGAAGACATAGAATTCAACTTATTTTGCCTCTCTCAGCATCATTCAATAATTTTATTATCCAGTGGATTTTTAAATAAAATTATATGCCTGAAATGTATGAGTATGAACTTGTGTGTAAGGTGGGTTTTCTGTTAATCATTGTATATACTCAGAAATATGTGCCTAGAACAGTTGATGTATATATCATCTCTTTAAACGTTTAATCATTTCAGAAGTTAGCTGTGACCATATTATACCAGTTACAGAGCTAGTCGATGTGCTTATGCATGGCTGCCATTGTCTGCATGTGGAGTATCATGTTTAAATTTTTATACAAACCTGAATATCTCCTTTTACTATACCAACTCTTTTCATGTCTGTCTTTTCTGTCGTCTTTTCTCCATATATTATTCAGTCCTAATGGTCTCTCTACCCTAATTCAAACTCAGTAATTATCATATAACCATAAGGCCCACCATACCATGTTTCATGTATGCTAACATATTATGCCTAGGAGGTTACAGTAAATTCTTCTTTCCTACAAAGTGTCTTCCTGAATTGGAGAATGTTAAGGAAACTGCTAATTTTAATACCTTTTCTCTTAATACTATTATTCATTGAAAATAAGTATACTTTATAAACTCTATGATTATATTTGTTCTAAAAACATTACTCAAGGGCACATATACACATTCATACAGGAAGACATGGACAAGATTGAAAAATTTTAATGCCTTATTTTATTTTTTAAATTTCTTTCCTCTTTTACTTAGCCTAATATATATTATTATATAATAATACATATATTATATAGTATATATGCATGTATATGTACACACACACCCCTTCTAGACATTGGATTCACATTATATATAAATATATATGTATACTATTTAACAAATGCTTGTACCAATAACTTTACTACAAGTAATTTTGACTTTTAAAATAATTCACCAGCTCTTTTGCCCTGGTTGGTGTGGCTCAGTGGATTGAGTGCCGACCAGCAAACCAAAGGGTCACTGGTTCAATTGCCAGTCAGGGCACATGCCTGAGTTGTGGGCCAGGTCCCCAGTAGGGGGCGCACGAGAGGCAACCACACATTGATGTTTCTCTCCCTCTCTTTCTTCCTCTCTTCCCCCTCTCTAAAAATAAATAAATAAAATCTTTAAAAAATAAAATATTCACCAGTTGTTTTAAAATTATAATTACAAGTATGCACAGTAGTTCGTAGGTTATATGATTTTGGCAATATGGAAATCATTATATTTAATTCAAATATTTTCTATGTAAGAACAGCAGTTTATTATATTTTATTTAAATTAAAATAAACAAAATTGCACAACAGTTTTAACTATAAATTATCGAATTTATGATTACTCATTTACATTCAGTGAAATGTACTATACGAGATAATTAAGCCACATAGTTTTTTAAAAATTTTTAATCCTCATTTGAGAATGCATGTATTAATTTTTGAGAGAGAGAGAAATATCAATAGGCTGCCTCCCTTTCACTCCCTGACTGAGGATTGAATCCACAACCTGGGTCTGCTCCCTGACCAGGGATCCAGCCCGCACACAGTTGATGTATGGAATGACGTTCCAATCAACTGACCCACCAGCCAGGGCAAGCTATGTACTTTTGGAACTGGATAAGCTGTCATATATATACATTTCTTTTGTTTATTTTTGGTTTTTTTTAATAATATGGTATACCTACACTAAGAATGGAAAAACAAAATACAAAATTACAAATGAATGTAAAATGGATATTTATACCACCAAAAAGTAGCTTTGGTCTAGCTCTCAAGAATAGTTAGCTGATATTTTGTGTAATATTTTCAGTGTGTAATCATTTCTTAATAAATATATCTGGTCATGTAAAATTATCTGAAAATTTCAACCTCTTTGGTTTTGGTTATATTAGCAGCATTAATAACTGAAAATAATATATTGCCTAAGTTAAAGATTATCCTTTATAAATTTCTAGCCTTATGTATTATGATTGCACTTGAATAAGCATATAGGGTCATTAAGGTCATACCTAAATATATCATCCTATGCATTTTATTAAGATTCAAACTCTGAGGCATAATGTAATATCCTTTAAACAACTTTTGAGTGAATACAAATTAAATAGGATGTATTAGTTTGGTTTATTTCCTTTCATTCTCCTTCTAAATTTTTCTTTTTAATATACCCCTTCTCTCTTACTCTCTTCCTCTTTCTTAATCTGGACATGAATAAATAGGATGTATTTCTTCTATTCTTTTTATGTTTACCATGGGTACACTTTAAAGTCCTTACGTTATTTGATATAGATACATGACGTAAAACCTCGCCAAGCCTACTGCATTGAATAGGCAGCTCAAATGTATATATAGCAAATGACTGGAGATACAAATATTTTACAAGTAGTCCTTTAAGTGACTTTAATGTAAGTTGCAATAGGTAAAGAGTCTATTTCCAAATCAGCTGACTGTGATTAAAAAATAAAGAATATTATTTAGTCACTATTTATACTTAATAGTTAATCTTAGTTTTCAGAAGATATTATCAGAGTAAATTTTAGGTCTTAACTAAGGAAAAATGTCTTTCTAACGTATCATTAACCTGTTCTTTTTAAATTATCTAAATTTGAGTATTATTCTGGAGTTAACAATTTTTAACTTTTAAATATAAAATTATATTATTTCTTTTTACTTTATTGTTCTTAAGAACTTAAAACACATAAAAATTATAAAGGTCTATAAGCAACATCTCAATTTTTATGTAAGGCAAAAGATTCAATAAGTTTCGATCTAATTTAATTGCTCTGAAATACAACAGCGATGGGAGTTTAGTCTCCTGGTTTGATTTCTAGTACCTTTGATATTTTTATCTTATCTGAGATTAGGAACCAGATGATGAACTCTGGTAGTACCCTCTCCTTCCAAGTGGCCATTGACTATTTTGAAAGCCTAAAATATCTGTCCCTACATACGACCAGTACAGCAGAGGGCATTTTACATCAGTTTTAGCTGCTATTAAACAAAACTGAAATTAAAAGAGAAAAACAATAGTCAAGGAAAACACAACATATATCAAGAGTTGTATTAGTATATCTGAAATCTGAACTGCATTTGCTTTCCTCATATCTTTGTTGATAGATTGTTATTTTACCTACTTTTTAAAAATTTGTTTGTTCAAGTGGAATTTTATATTAAATGTGAACTAATCTAATGTTGGTTGTATTAAGTATAGGTATAATGCAAAATTTCTTAATTACATATGTTAAAATTAAATTAATTCTTTACTATTCTAAGTAATAAAAATATAAAGTTATATACTGCAAACATTGCCTAATATTAAGAGGTAGCATCATTTAAAAATTATGTGTTATTTTTAAATTCTATGTATGTACTAAATGGTCACTATGAAATAAATCTTCTAGCTAATTATTTAAAAGCAAGCAATTAAATATTACTGTTTTAAATAATATCCACAATTCATGAATGTTTTTCAAGAATACTTTTATTTCGCATCTTACATTGATTTTATGTATGACACTTTGTTTTGAAGTGACTATTTCTGATTATTTAATTGCATTTGTTTTCATCATAGCTTATTTTCATGGAAAAATGTACATGTTATAAATGTATTGTCCTCAGCCTCATCTCTTATTTAAACCCTCAACATAATATTAAACACTATGTGTAATCTTATGCATGCATTTCATAGTAATTGTGTCATTTTATTTTCTGTATTTATGTGTCTCCATAGTTGTAATAAAGAAAACTGAGGAAAAGCTTTGTTATATGTGTTTTCTTTATTACTGGTACAAACTTTTTCTGTCCTTGTATGTTTTCATTTCTAACTTGGTCAAATCCAATATTTCAATGTAGTAAACATATAGCTAAGTTATATCTCTTTTGGAAGAAATAATACATCATCAGAAGACATATAGTAAAAATAATTTAGATACAGTAACAAATACTGTTACTTTCATACTGAACTAATTCTGGGGTCTTCTTATAAAATTTTATTACTAGTGGAAGGTCAAAATAATTACATATGGTAAAACACAGGAATATAGTTAACAATTTCAATAATTGTTCAGTAGTCTACATTGCTAGCAAATGTTTATAAAAACAGTTACTTAAAGTGATTTTTCTCCACTAACTTTGATTAATATATTATTGTAATTCAGTCTGAACACCACAAGAATAAAGTTGTAGATAATTATTAAAGTTCTTTCCTTACCCACAACCAAAGCATGAAACATAAATGACTTTGACATTTACAAATAATAATAAAAATAATACAAACACAGACCACCTTTTTGTTTTTAACATGCATTATGTCACACACTGTACCGAATGCCAAAGTGCAATATTTCATTCACTCTTCACACAGTCCCTCCGAAGTACCATTTCTCCTACTATGTATGGAAGAATGGTGAGGCCTAGCAAGGTTAAATAATTTATGTAGTGAAGAGTCACAATTACAATCCAGATCCAGTACTGTTAATAAAACATCATGACTATTTTTTCTATTTTAGCCCTGGATCTGGGTTCAAATAACTTTTTAAAATATAAATTAGTTTGTTTTTCTAAAGTAAAAAAAATTATATTTTCTGATTTAGACATGAATATATATTTGTCTTGTATAAACACAGTCATTTTGCTCTGCCAGATAAAATGCAGTACAGAAATTACAAAAGAAAATGTTCACTTATGGATTGGCATTATTTTAAGGCACATTTAATCGTTGTTATTCTAGAACATCCTACTCTCAAACACATACCTTCACCTATTATTATGTATATATTAAAAGGAGTTTTAATATAATGTTTATATTTTGTTGTAAAATTTGAACTTTTTTAAATTGATACAGTAGTTATAGAAGCTGTGTACTTTGGGAGAGAGTTAAATTATTGTTCCATGTTCATGTTTATTTTTTCTTGAAGCATCCTAACAATGATGTAATTTCAAGTAGGAGTTGTCTGCGATTCTTTGACATTTTTCTAGTGACAGCTGCATTAACTTTGTATCACTTTATTTTTTAGGCCACTATGAAAAAAAGATTTGAGGAAGTCTAGTCTAATATTCTAATCAAACATCATTATTTTATTTTTTATTTTATAATCAAGAAACTGAGCATCAGAGAACCCAAGCACTAGTAATCGACAAAGTCAAGCAACTTGAAATCTCAGTTTTCTTATCATTGTTTTATTAAATTACACTGAATCAATTCTATTCTATACTTTTATGGTCAAATATCTTTTACCTACTTCCATTAATTTCTTCTTTATTGGTCAAGAGAAGAACATATGTGGCAAAGTGAAGGCCATGTATTAACCAACCACAGTTCCTGCCAGGAATCGCGGTTCTTCTATCAGCCAGCTGCCATCTTTCTCACTTCAGCTTGTACGTGTAGCTACTTTCCCATGATCAGTGCAGTAATCTCGAACTAAGTGTATAGTCTTCAATGAATATCAAATTAAACTTTATCACTCTCTGATTTTTACACATTTTCTGAAAACACTTTATAAAAAGACATTAACGTTGTTGGTAGAAAGGTCTTTTTTATTGTATAAATATAATAGTATTTTTACTAACTGTCTAATGAAAACTAAAGTACATATTTTCATATCAGCATTTATCATTTTCACTTTAAGAAATCAAAATAAACAATTTCAACACATCATTTACATAGTGGCTATATACCGGCTTCTCAACTGATTTGCCATTTACTATTACAAACATAAGTATTAAAAATTGAAAAAGTCACGGTAAAATATAACTAACTTCTATTTAAATATGGTTTAAAAATCATCTCATCAAACTTGCATTTCTGTTTTAAGGAATCCATGAACAACAAGCTCCAATTTTTTATTGTCTGTTTGCTATAATTTTCATATAATTTTAAAAAGGCTAAACTGGGTATGTATGTTACATGGAGATTAAATGTAAAATTCCTGATTCTCTTGAAAAGAAGGAAATATTCATTGTATGGACTTTTTAGAATGTTTAGACATGTTTACAATGTTTAGTTTTAATATTATAACTTGATTTTTAAAAGTATATAACTATAATGAAATTAAAGTCCCTAAGACACAACATAGTGAGTGTTTAAACCTGGAAGTTTCATAAAATCCAATATGCTACAAATTCCTTGGAAAATCATAATTCCATTCATATATTTGTTCACATTTGTCATATATTGTCTTATACATTTAGAAGTTCAAAGGTTTGTATATTTAAGAATTTTATAATAGATTACATAGTTTGGAATTTCAACAAGCAAATTGTAAAATATGAATTGTATTTTAATCTCATATGGGTGTGACCCAAATTTGTAATATAGTATTTTGAAGACATATTTTTGTTTGTGCAAAGAAAACTTTTCTACATTCTATTTTTGGTCAGTTTCTTAATATTAGCTGAAAAATTAAAATGGCCAGGAAGTGGTTGAACTAAAAAACTAAAATTTAAGTTAATTCAATTATTTATTGCTGGTCAATATCTGTTTTGATCACATTCGCCCAATTTAAGAGGTTTCTTTTCCTTCTAGCCAGTAAAAATTTTCATTATCTTATGGGAAGTGACCAAATCACCTCCTCCAAGGCAAACTGAACGCAAAACAATAAAATGCATATGAAGAATGTATAGAATTAGTGATTTAAGAATAAAATTCAAAAGTAGCTGTTTGAATATATAATTACCAAATCAGGGAAGTACAATTTTTCATAGACAAAGAAGACTATTCATTATACAGGGTCTGGCACAAATAACATCCTTTTTTATTACAAAATCTTTTATTACAAAATCATAAGCATACAGTTCAGTAACATAATATCATAGTCAAGCACATCATAAGACATTAGGTGAAATAATTCAAATTGCTGTCCATCTCTTGTGTTACATTCACATACCCAACCAACCACATTCAAGCAGGCGTTACTTCTACCAGACCCTGTATTTTGACTGTTTACTTCTTATGGACATTGTTTAAAAAGATAAATATTAAAACCTTAAGGGGGGTTGAGTAAATATTTAAAAATGGAGAAACTGATGAAACACTTGAAATGTCATGCCACTGAAATATATATATAATAATTATGCCGAATTATAAATATTTTATAAAATGTATAGTATTTATCTCATAGAATGTCTATTTTTAAATATATTAAATATATTAGTAGACACTAATGATCTAATGTTAATTCAACCACTAATCACATATAAAAGAAAGAGTTTACTCCCTTCTTCAATCTAAACTTCAAACAGAGTCAGTTGGCATGTCTCCATGCATCACGGACATGGGCATGGAAGGGGAGAGAGCAGCCCAGCCTCTGGGAACTCCCTTCTGAGCTCTATTTCCCTGTTTGTGTATCTCTAACAATTCCCTGCATCTTTTCTGAAGAAAACATTCTTCGTAGGTTTTGTGGGTGGTGTTGTTTGAGTCTTTTTTAGGGCATAAGTTAATGTGTTTGTTTTTTTCAGTTGCAAAGTCCAACCTCTTTAATATCATTTACCACTTAATAAACCCCTCCTTCCAATCACCCCAATATCTGATCTCTAATATCCACATATATATATATCCTAATTTCAGAATATATCATATGTTTTCTTTCATGTCTCCATCTTCACTCAGGCTTTGTTCTGACTGAAATGGAGTCTCTCATCATACGGAAAACTTCTCAACACCATCTCAAATGTTATTTTCTCCATCATGCTTTCCTTGACTACTCCTTGCTAACATATGTTTCTCCCACCTGTCTGCTCAGCTCACAGTTTTGGGGGGTTTCTCTTAGCCATTAGGAAAGCAATGAATTATGCCTGAATTTCAGTTTCTAAATTAATCAGCCCTCCCAATACATTGTGAGCTCCACAGAGGAGAAAACACTTGGTCTTTTTCTTATTTTATCCTCAAAACTCTTGATAGAGTTGTTTAATAATATCATGATAAATTAAAGGACATCACATGTTTTTATACCAATTTATCCCTGGAAAATATTATTTTCATTATATTAAAGGACTAGAAGATATTTTGCAAAGATATTTAATGTATAATTATTCCTTTGTTAATAAGCATATATAGGAAAAGGCACTCAGAAGTTTAGTTTTAAAATTATGAATGTTATTTATATAGTACACATGTTTATAGTTCTCTTTCCATCACTAAACCAAACATTTTCAACTACCTATTTTTTTTCTTGCCCCTAATCATACTTCTGAAAAAATGCCTGGTTTGTCAATGCTGCCTCTATACCCCACCTTCTCCAAATAATACCTCTTAATAGGGTGAAGGAATTTGGAAGGAAATTTGGGATTACCCTTGAATTTATAAAAACAATGTTATGCATGTAACAGAACATCTTGAAAGAACAATCACAATGGCAAAAGAATGGACACTTGTCATTTAGCAAAAAAGGAAGGTTGTATGAAAACAAATTTGGCAGCAAGCCATAAACTGTGTATATCAATGTCATTTAACCGATTAAATGTAGGAAAGATGTGACCACCTTGTGAAAATGTACTGAAAACAGCCTGAGAATTTAAAATACATATAAAATAACAGTGGGCTTTATTGATATGTTTCAGTAATGTCAAGATATTATTTGTAAACTTTGCTTACAATTTTTAAAATCTGAAAATTTCTAATTCCTCAATTAATATGTTAATATTACAAATAGTACTATCAAGGGACAAGAAAACAAAATAATTATATAAAATGAACTTTCACGTAACTATTATTCTCTGACATGAACTTTTATAATTTGTTTCTAGATATACAAAGAGCTCCATTGAGTTTAATACCTGTTCATTTAAAACACAGCGAATTACTGATCCTAAAATGTAAAAATTCCTCCTACTCACAAAGTTTGTATAAAACATTGTAAATATATATATACACATATATATGCATATATACACACACTTATGTACTTGTCCCATGATTATAACTCAGTTTTGATTTTTAATTTACAAGCATTGGCAAAAATAGGTGTTTTTCTCTTGCCATTGTGACATTCCTTTGAGTTAATAAAGCTATTGTAATAATCATAACCTGCATGTCTTTTTCCATATGAACAACTGTAAACCCACTTTTGCCCACTCCTGTATTTCTAAAGATCTTTCCCTTTTAACATTCCAGACTTTTTTCCAAAATGCAGTCCCTCATAAAAGACTCTTTCTGTTTTCTCTTCACTGATAACAATGCTCTTTTCACAGCCATCACAGATTATTAGGATTACATGTTTTTTTGTTTAAATTGTTCATTGAAAAATGCATGAGATTACATGTTGTACCACACAATTTTTATTCAGCTAGTTCAGTCAACAGTCAGCTATCTGAGTAATATGAACTCAAATGAACTCAAATGTTGCTAACGAGTATGTTTTGTCAGGAAGCTGAATGATGTAAGTGCTTTTTTCATCTCATGAATTCTGTGAGCTGTACAAAAGGGTACCAAGATATAATAGAATAAAAGAGCAGAACACAAAAGAAGTAGTCTTAATTGTTTTTTTTAGGCAGGAGCTTTTGATCTGTTTTGTAATAATCTTTTAAGAGTATCAATTTTATTTGTATTTCAATGAAGATGAAGGTGTTTAAAATAGTGTGCAAAATAAACATAACAATAAAAGTACCTATAATAATAACAAAAACTAATGGTGAACTAAAGAGGACAACACGAATTACAAAGGATGAGAAGCAAATAAACAATATATTCTTTTTCTAAACTGAGCTAAAGTCAACCTAACCCACCAGAGACAAATAGAGCCTTACTAGTAATTTACCTGCTTTCATTCATTTTAACATGAGCCAAGAAAGATTTTAATCTGACATAAAGAGTAACAAAACATCAAAAAAACTTTACTATATGGAAAATAAATAAATGATTAAATAGTAAAATTAAACTAAAAATCTTGGCCTCTGTTCACAGTGAAATGCACATATAAAACTAGAAAAATGAAAATGATCATTAAAAACAATTAAACGTAGGCAATCATGAAGAGAAATGTTCAACAAACAGCAATAATAAAAGCCACAATATAAAATGTAAATATGATTTTATATTTATTTTTGTTTATCATAGTTCATGAAGATTAGCAGTATTCAAATAAACAGCAAGTAAACATACTTACTAAAACCTGAGAAGTTTCCGGGTAAAAGTTGAGATCTAATCCTTCAAAAGAAGATACTGTAAACAAATAACAAGTAACAAAGTTACCCTTAACTAACATGTATAATAAATAACATATTTGTATAATGCTTTGAATTTCCAAAGTGCCTTAATACATTATAATCAAATATTTTAGCTAGAATAAATGAGAATTTTTGTCCACATTTCATAGAAAAATGAAAGAATAAACTTATATGTACAATGTAAATATATCCAATAATGGTATATGGGCCACAAAATAAGTGAACAATACCACTGTGGATATTTAAAAAATTAGAATTTCCATTAATATTTATTTTATATCACCTTTCTAAATTATTGTATTTTGTTTTATAATTGTACATTGTATTTTGCAAAGTATAAATATTATAAAATATTACCTGTTTATAATTTAAAAGAAAAACACATATCTTAGGAGGGTATATTCAATTTTTCTAAAGGTATATGAGGAAATAATAAAACGTAGCCTAGAAGAAAGAAAGAATATAAAGTCTATCATAGTTGCTCTTGAGTTTCCTGTTTGATTTTTTAGAAAACTTTGAATTAATGCAAAATGGTATCCTTAATCATTCTTGTTGATACAATCTGCAATGATTTTGTCATTTCTAATTAATACAATTGAAGAGTTTTGACCACATAGTGGAAACCTCAGAAATTCAAACATTTGCTTCAACAGGGAAGTTAAACATAAATCCAAATTGCATGGATCTATTAATTCAGTGACGAGCACCACACCCCTGAAATTCAGGAGGCCCGCCATTGTCACACAGAAGACAAATGTATTTAGAGCAATGGAGATGGGTGACATTATGCTCATATGCTGCTTGCCTGAGAAATTTTATGAAAGTCTCTAACATGGGCCAAGACACACCATTTGTGTGGAGAAGCCACTAGAATCACCTTGGGTGAGCCAACAGGTTGGGTAGGGCATGGTCTCAAGATATCACCAGGGAGGGTGAATGGTGACAGCCAGGTTGATGGAGACTCAGATTTGTCCCTGGCCTGCCAGCTCTGTGGGGTTAGTGGAGGCCATCAAAGGAACTATGGCTTCTGCCAGCACTTCTGTCCGGGAGGAAACTGCCAGATAATTTGGTTCCTCCCCCTGTGTCCCTGGTGCCCTTCAAGCTGTTGCCCCAGCGCTGGAGCTCAGAGCAAAGGACTCTTGAGTAAGTCCATGGGTGGAATCTTTAAAAGGATTTGCCTGGGACTCCAGAACTCTCTGTCCCACTCAACCACAATTCTCACTGGTCTTTACAGCAAGAAGTTATGGTGACTTTTTTCCAAGCACTGGAGCCCTGGGATGGGAGGCCTGATCTGGGGCTGGGACCCCTTGCTCCTCAGGAGGAAACTCCACAGCCCAGATACCTCCCAATTTTTGTCTAGCAGAGGGGTTGGGGACCAGCCCATTCCTAGTCACCTCCCCTCCTTCCGGTCTCAATATGGCTGCTTCTTTCTATCCTTGATTAGAGGACGTGCATGCAGCTCGATTTCAGGCAGTTCTGGATGAATGATGGATACTCTGCAGTTCAGCTGTAATTTTGGTGTGGTTGCGAGGGGATATTAGTACCACATTTACCTACATCATCATCTTGTTCAAAGGCCCCCATGGTTTATTTAAATAGTTGTTCCTCCACTACTGGTACAGGGAAAATGGATTTTGACATTTTTAATAAGAAAATTACGTATTTTGATTAACTCACTGCATTTCATTCTTGCCTTTTAATTATTTGATGATGAATATCCAATATAAAATATTAACTCTAATAGATATAAAAATATAAAAGCTGAAACTACATAGTCTTTATTGTCCTCTGGAACTCAGTTTTCTTAGTTGTAAAGTAGAACTGGTAATGTTGTTTTCATTTGTAATGGGCTTGTTACTAAAATTATATCACAATGTACTTATGTAAGTATTTGGGGGAGCTAAAATGCTAAAACAGATAAGATAAATTTAAAATCTTTCAAGTGATTGCTATATCCATTTCAATTTGTATAATAATTAAAACCATAATTAACTTATAAAGGTAGGATTTTCTGCATACTTCTGAGAACATAAATCACTGCTAGTCCCTAAATTCTAGTGAAGTAATTCTACCAAAGTTTATGGGTTCGTTTGTGAAAAATCCAGAATCAAATAAGTAAAGTTTAACACCATAGTAAATCGGTGGTACAAAGAATTAAAATATTTGCCTTTTGTAGTTATTGTAGTCTAACTTTATGTGATATGAGAATAGATATTTAAATACATCCTTGGGCTGATTAAAAAAAAAGATTACCTTAAAAGAAAACTCAATTAAATATTTATAACATAAATCTATTTGACATCACTTTATCCTCTGCGATGACAAGAATACATACAGTTTTTCATAAAAATAGCTTCAAGTAGTCCTGGCTGGTATGGCTCAGCAGATTGAGCACCAGCCTGCAAACCAAAGGATCTCTGGTTCAATTCCCAGTAAGGTCACATGCTGTGGTTGCAGACCAGGTCCACGGTAGGGGGCATGTGAGTGGCAACCACAAATTGATGTTTCTCTCCCTCTCTTTCTCCCTCCCTTCCCCTCTCTCTAAAAATAAATAAATAAAAACTTAAAAAAATAAAATAAAATAAAATTGAGCTAATCGGTTTATAAAATTAGAAAATAACCTCAAGTAACGTTTAAAATTTTCAATTGTAAGTTAAAAAGATATAACTTTGTTTCTCTAGAAAACATAGTTATTATAGCATCAATATACTTTCACTACAAAGTACTTTACAAATAAAATGTTTCTATGAACTTTTTCTAAAGATGGAAATGAAGCAGATCAATATACTGGTTGAATACTAAAAAGGTCACAAATTTATGTATTATTTAAAGGCTAACTCACTAAACTTAAATCATTAAAAAAGTGATCCTGTTTGCCAGAGAATAATCAATGCTTCATAAGAGATACTGTAGGTTGTTAAAGGAAGAAACATATTCACAGACAAATTAAACTTAGATAGTCTATTCTTTCTCAAAAATCACATTTTCCTAGAATTTTATAATAGTAAAATAATAAGAATTTTAAATATTGGTTAAATTTTACTAAGTGCTGGGCAATAAGTGTGGAAGTGCTAGGTAATTCTGAACTGTCTTTTCATAACCCATGACTCAGTTTGTGGTGCTGGTGGTTTTCATAACTGCCCCTGTTGTAATAAAAAGGCATCTCAGGGTTAGCCAGTTAGCTGACTCACCTAAGGACATAGAGCAGTAAGTGATATAACCAGGGTTTTCTGACACCAGATCCAAAGCAAGATTTTATACTTTAAAAAGTAAATGGGGATTTATAGAATGGACTGGATAAATCATCACCGCTCTGTGACAGTCACTGGGCTTACAGCTCTGCCTGCAATGTGAGAAGAACCTAAATGAAGGGAGGAATGAAATCCTGATGGTCACTGAGTCAATATATCCACAGGGGGGAAAACCCAATCAGGTGAGCAGTTCCAGCTGTTCTTCGTTGCGCTTGGTTGTTGAATCACGTGCAGCACATCCAAAGTAACTACCAGTAAAGTAAATGTAAACGTGAGACTTAGGCATCATGCAGAAAAATACACTAGCATTCAGACAGGTGTGACATGTTTAAGAGCGGCCCACTAGTGGTTAATTCTAAATAAGAATAATTACATTCATTCCTGTGGTTGAAAATTTCCTTGAGTCATGGTTAAAATGCTTGCACTAAATTTTAAAAACTGACTTAGAGAAACTTTGTTTTATCTATAATTTTTCAGAAGAGGTTTTTTTTCAAAATTTATATGTTTCTGTATCTTTCACTTGTGTTCCACATCAGTTGCTTAGCAAGCATGGTATTATGATCTGGGTAATAAGCTTCTTTTTTTAATCATTAAAAAGAAAATTATTTCTTTTTATGAAGGAAAAAGAAAATATTTCCTTTATGAAGGAAAAAGAATTTCCTTCATAATGTTATGAAGGAAATTTTAACATAACTGTGCTAAGAATCATTTTGAATAATTCCATAAAATTTTCCTATATAATCCTCTCTTTCTCCTTTAGATAACAAAATATAACCACTTTAATCTGGTCTCTTTCCATTGGGCCTATTGCCCTATTTTTATGGTTATAACTGTGCAGTCCGCCCTCATATTCAACCACAGGCGTGCAACAGGAGGGTTATTTTTGCTATGCCAATCCCTTTTGCCATTTCTACATTCTCAGTCAGCCCATTACATCTGATGTTTAATCACCTTTCCATGGATATTCTCTCATGGCTTTTGGGATTTCCTGCAACTACATGCCAAAGAAAAATATCTCCCATCAGGCCCTACTTTCAGAAAGATCATAAGCACCCTAACTCTGTTAAAGCATGCCTCTAGCATGACTCACTGAAATATTAAATAGAAATATACAAGTGTGCATTTATGCTAGAATAATGATTTTTAAAAATATTCATGCAGATAATTTTAAATGCATTATCTGTCAGAGCAAAGTGCTTGGAGCCGTCATTTGCAAATTTAAGTCTTAACTCTAAAATAATCTTAGAACATTTATTTAAGTCATACCTTACAGGAGTTTTGACTATATTTTCCTTTCAACAAAGTGATGGTCTATTAATGGCATGACTTTCTGATAAAGCACAGCTACAGATATGCAAATATTCATTACCTTTCCCACAGGGACCAGGAAGTCAATTGGAAAGAAGAGTCACTTAAGAGTTTTTATCTAAATTTTTTTTTAAAACTGTTTCAAATCATTACCACCTCAGTTGCTTAAAATATCATGTGAAAATCAGAGACTAGCTCTCAACAATCATGAAACTAAAGTCTTCCCGGGACTATTCCATCTTTCTTGTGTCTTCAGTTTAATATTTCTTGGATAAGATTTAGTTTAAAATAACTGTCTGATATTTGCTGGTGTGAGGTTTAATAAAACTATTTGTCTCTTATTTCTTTTGATTTTTTAAGACACCCTTTTCAATGGTCTTGGGCTTGGAGCAGTCATTGGCCTGGGAGTGGCAGCACTCTTGCTGATTCTGGTGGTTACAGATGTCAGCTGCTTCTTTGTTCGGCAATGCGGGTTATTAATGTGCATCACCAGGAGGATGTGCGGGAAGAAGAGTGGCTCCAGTGGCAAGAGTAAAGAGCTCGAAGAAGGAAAGGCTGCCTACCTGTGAGTATCAGACACCTGCATCACATTGCATTAAACAAATGCCACCATCAAGTTTGAGTGCTGCACTCAAGAATGTTTTTTGAGCAAAGAGTTTAACTATAACACTACTGGACACTGTTCTGGCTGCTTTTTAATCTTAAATCTATATTACCTTAAATATGATATGTTATAGAGCCCAATGACTTGTACACTGAATGCTGTATTAAAAAATAAACCTTAGCATAATGCTGTCCAGTTTCATTCATACTGTTGGAAAGGGTAGGAGCCCCTTCTTTCTTTCTACTGCAAAGTATTGCATTGTGTAAATGTACCACAGTTTTTTGATCCACTCATTTGCTGATGGGCACCTAGGTTGCTTCCAGCACTTGGCTATTGTAAATTGTGCTGTTATAAACATTGGGGTACATAGGTTCTTTTGAATTGGTGGCTCAGGATTCTTAGGATAAAGTTCCAGCAGTGGAAATTGCCAGGTCAAAAGGCAGTTCCATTTTCAGTTTTCTGAGGAAATTCCATACTGTTTTCCACGGTGGCTGCACTAGTTTGCATTCCCACCAACAGTGTACTAGGGTTCCCTTTTCCCCACAACTTCGCCAGCACTTGTCCTTTGTTGATTTGTTTATAATGGCATTCTGAAGGTGAGAAGTGGTATCTCATTGTGGTTTTAATAAACAACTCTCTGGTGGCTGGTGATGCTGAGCATCCTTTCATATGTCTCTGGGCCCTCTGTATGTCCTCCTTGGAGAAGTGTCTGTTCAGGTCCTTTGCCCATTTTTAATTGGGTTGTTTGTCTTCCTGGTGTGGAGTCCTGTGAGTTCTTTATATATTTTGGAGATCAAACCCTTGTCCAAGGTATCATTGGCAAATATATTTTCCCATGTGGTTGGTTCTCTTTTCATTTTACTGCTCTTTTCTTTAGCTGTGCAGTGAAATAAGCCAGGCAGTGAAAAACAAATACTTTACGATCTCACCTGTAATTGGAACCTAATCAACAAAACAAACAAGCAAGCAAAACATAACCAAAATATTGAAATGAAAAACAAACTGACAGTTGCCAGAGGGGAGGGGGAGGAGGGATAATGGGGGAAAATAGGGGAAGGTCTATCAAGGAACATGTATAAAGGACACATGAACAAAGCCAAAGGGGGTAGGTTCGAGGGTGGGAGGTGGGGATGGGTGGTGCAGGGTGGGTGGTTTGGTGAAAATTGGTGATGGGGAAAATGGAGACACCTGTACTTGAACAACAATTAATTAATTAATTAATTAAACCTTAAAATGGGATCCAAAGTAAAAATTTTATTGACATAATTTAAATATTGATAGGTAGATAGTTGTATAGGTAGCTAGATGGATAACAGATAGATATAGAATAACATATTTGGTTATGATTTTTCCCACCATTTATCTATTAATATTGAATAAAACAAAGCATCAATAATGAGCTGATGTAAAAACTAAGTTAAACTGAGTTAACATAAATTGTACCAGTGCCTACAATTGTAAGAAGTGACTACATACAAGTTTCAAAATTGTCTGTATAGAAAATATGTACTATGCAATACATTAATCCAGAGTTGAATTTAGTCCAAATTTTGATTAAAAGGTGACTACATATTAGAATTTGGAGTTCCCTGTGCATATTTTGTTTAATTAGACAAAATGTAAATTCTGAGAAAATATGTGGAGTTAAATTTTGCAGAAAATTTCCTTGTCATGTACAAAAAGAGTAATTAAGAGGTTTTAATACTTACTTTTGGCACTGGCTGCTGTAGCTCAGTGGATTGAGTGCCAGCCTATGAACCAAGGGGTCATTGGCTCGGTTCCTGGTCCAGGCATGGGGTTGCAGGCCAGATCCCCAGTAGTGAGTACAAGAGAGGCAACCACACATTGATGTTTCTCTTCCTCTCTTTCTCCCTCCCTTCCCCTCTGTCTAAAATATATAAATAAAATATTTTTTTAAAAAATACTTACTTTTGGTTTGTGGTCTCTAGATAAAATTGTATCTAATCTCAAAACTACAACAGCAATTCATTTTTTATCATTGAGTCCTTTCTATTTGTTTTTCTATACATACACTTAGGCAACTATGGTCTCACACATTATTTTTTAGGCTTAGAGATATAGAGGAATTCATTCTGTATGGTTATATTCATTTTCCATCCTCAAGCCTATTTCAATATTACTAGGCAATATTTCTGTGACCATTTCTCACGGATATGCTATAGGATGGATTTTCTTCACTTCAAGAGACGCTAAATTTGATAGCATACATTTTCAATTAAAACTGATTCAATTTGCAATCAAAATGACACCTGCTTAATTGTTGGACACAGAACATTTTAAAGAGTAATCAGAAATTAGGCTCTGTCTCACTCAAATAGGTTAACATGCAACAGTAAATACAGTGGGATCAATTCACCATTCAGTATATTTTGTTCTCATCATAAGAACATGCTGTGCTTTTACATCATCTTATCAACTCAATAAAATATCATCAAACTTAGTTCTTCTTTATTCATATGTGGAAGAAGCACTATATTACATAATGATTGATTGAGGAGAAAGAAACAGGCACATCAGAAAGGATCTTCATGCTTTTGTCTGAAGCAACTAGAGAGATGTTGGTAACCATGAGCAAAACAACAATGCATATTCAAGTTCTGATGTTTATTTGACTATCATTTTTTAATTTATCCACTAGCACTTCTGTTTGTAAATCCTACTGAGTGTGCTTAACCTTAAAGACTTGGCAAGGTGCAAATACATGGTTCATCCCATGCATTTTATGCATCATCATAATTTTTATATTATAGATTGTCTGCCTTAAAAAGTTCTTTTTCAAAAATTCATAGTTCAAATTGGAAAAATTATATAAAATCTCTATGAGAAATAAGATACAACTGATAACATAAAACAGTAGATTATACTTCAAATTGTGGGATAGTTTCACTACCCTGATAAGCCCAGTGCTCTACCATTACCGCCACCCCTCACTCCCTCACCTGGAACCTGTGGCAACCAATGACCACTTTGCTGTCTTCATTGTTTTCCCTTTTTAGGGAACACTGTATAGTTGAAATGACACTGAATGTAGCCTTTTCAGATGGGCCATTTCCCTTAGCAATATGCATTTTTAGTTTCTCCATGTCATTTTGTTGCTTGATGGCTCATTTCTCTTTATTGTTGAGTAGTGTCCAATTGTATGGCTCCTCCACAGTCTATCCACTCACCCCCCTGAGAAAGACATCTTAATTGGTTCCAGTTTTTGGCAAGTATGAATAGAGTTTCTATACACATTCATGTGCAGATTTTTGTGTGGACGTAAGTTTTCAAATCATTAGTGTTAATATGACAGAGCATAGTTGTGGGATTGTGTGGTAAGTGTATGTCCCTGGGTAGATGAAGACTCTGCATCCCTTTCTTATTTGGGGGAGGGGCATATTTGCTGTCTGCAATATGAACACCTCATTTCCAGCCCTTGTATCTCAGCTGCCCTTCATCATCAGTAAATGGTTTCCTGGTTTTCCTTACTTTTACTCTATTCCTTGAGATATGCAAGTTCATGGTACATTTTCCACTTTTCACACTTATGATAAATCATACATATATTTTTAATATTTTAGAAATTATACTTATTACTTTAGAAATTATACTTTTTTAATATTCTAGAAATCAGTAAAGATGTGAATATGAAATGATAAAAGGAAGTATCTTGCATATATGTTACAGTATTCTTCTATTTAAACTATTTTCTTGAAAACATGAATATGTTGAAAGTCAATGATTATATTATGTGAAAATCATTCATTTAAATTTATAGGCATTTAAAACAATAAAAGATATCTTACATGTAAATTTTATCTTTCAAATTCTGAAACATGATTTTGATGAGACAAGGAATCGTATACAGAAAGAAATGTCTTCTTTCTATTTTTACTGAGTGAAAAATATGGCAAGATGTATTTCAATGCAAAAAAGTCCTCAGCGGTATTCTCAATCTGACCATGTTGGACTTGTTTATGAGGAGGTGGGATCAGGTGGAGATTTTAAAATGTATTTCATAATGCACCCATTTTTACAATATCAAGGTAAGAATTTTTTTCTTTATTTTTCTAGGAAAGATGGCTCAAAAGAACCAATAGTGGAAATGAGAACAGAGGATGAAAGAATTACTAATCACGAAGATGGAAGCCCAGTAAATGAGCCCAATGAAACCACACCACTAACAGAACCTGAGTATGTAGTGTGAAATGCTTAATGATTTTTGGATAAGTATTTCTACAGTGATAACACATTACTATCATTTTAGTAAATATTTACAAATATGATCCTTTGAGAAAAACTTCGTTGTTTTATAATGAACATCTTCAGTGAACATGTGAACATCTAAAATCTATTTTCTCTTCCGTCATTTCATGTGAAAACTTTGTATCAATGTCAGGGAAAATCTGCTGTTCAAACATATATTTATTATTTTATACAAAAAATGTCAGGGAGTCATATGTTTTACTCTAATCTCACTCTTTAAGAAAGTTATGGTTTGAAAATGTGATTGATTTTTACTGAAATAAAGATGTTTTAGGAGGAAGTAGCAATTGCTTTGAATATAAATATGGTAGTTTAAAATAGAAATAGTGTTAAATATACACAAGACTTTTTAAAAATAAAGAATAATTGCAAAGGACAGGAAGAAATGCTGTTAAACTGCCATGTTAATATTTATGTGGCGAATGGTGCTTGGTCTCCATTCAAGATTGTTACTCTTTCTGCATCCATCGTAACTCCACTAAAACCATAGCAGGTGCTTTTACTAAGCCTTGAAAGAATATTAAATGTACCTAGGTTCATGTACATAAAAATTAAAATAATCTAAACCAAAGACATTATTAAGTAGAAATAGTTGTATTTTATTGAATATATTTAACACTAACAAAACCATGACTACCACACTATTCTTTAAGTACCGCTCACTAAAATGGCCTTTAAATTTCATTGATTTCAAAGAGAAGATTTGTTTTTCTTTGCCAGGAAACAGTCCCATGGAGAAAATTTTGCTTTAGGCTTCTCATCCTAAGTCAGATTCTGAGTGTTGCCATCGCTGAAGGAAACAGTGGGTTTCATGAATCCCCATTATCTGCTCTCGAGGGATTGAAATGATTGATATTTTGGCAAATACATTGTAGTACTCTGTAGTTAAAATTTTAATATGAATCTTCAGGCATTTTTAGTGGCTGCATTTAGAATTCTTACATTCTAATTTGAAGTTAACTCTAGTGGAAGCAGCGGGCACAAGGTAAGTTCTGTTGTCTGCTCCTCAGAAGTTATAAATCTTTGAAGCAAAAGATTACCACCCAAACAGACTTTTGTGTATATTTGTCACTTACAATGTTATTATGTTGATGTGTATGAAAATGAGTAAAGAAAAACCCTTGCATATGACAGGCATATATTTTAAAACAATCTAACGCATAGAAACAAAAATAAAAAGATGACTTAATAACTACTCCAAGACTCAATCATAGGAAAAATACTTAACAAAAAATAATAGCATTAACAATATTTTTAATTACCATAAACACAAGTAGTTAATAATTATGTGGCAAAACACAGCACCCAACAATTAGTTGAAACACTGGTTAATTACAAACTCAATGCAAAGCTCTTGGAGTTAGAGATGTATTAAGCCTATGCTAACTTCCCATGCCAACTCTAAATTCCTCTATATTTTGATGCTACAAGTGACCCATTGTTTTTACAATCTTTATTGCCAATGTTTTCAGTACTTGGGAATAGCAGAAAGAAAGAATGCTGTCTGCAATATTTATAATGTGCATAAAAAAGCCTGCCCTGAAAGTACCAAGTAGATGCTCCTTCACCCCAGAAATGAATCTTACTAGCTTTTGCCTATGAATTATTTTTGATTGATTGGTTTTTACATGGTATCATTTATCTTCAAAATAAAATGAATTACCCACTCATTCCAAAATATGAAATAAATTGCAATTAAATTCCAGAGGAACCATTACAGGACAAGGACTGGCCCTGATCAGGTCTGCCTCAGGGTTCTTCACTTTGCATAGGAAAGATTTCACAAGTCCTGGTGATTTTTGAGAGTATGGCAACAGTGAAACAAAGGAAGGACTTAGGGTAGAAGAAGCAACAGGAGAGAGAGAGAGCCTAGGTGGTGCTCTGCTTTGGCTCCCTAGAAACCTTGCAAGAAAGGAATGATTCCGCCTGGGTCTGCTCTCGCTACAGGCAAATGAAGGAAGGTCGCAATGATAGAAGTGAGGCCAGGTGGGGCAGCTCTTAGCTCACTGGGGTCAGAGAAAAGGGGGGCCTTGGAGGCAAGTTCAGGGAATAAACCCAGGACAAGCTGGCTGCCTACTGCTCCCAGGACAAGCTGCCTCTGCCCGCTGCTCCCTTGGCTGGAAGTCTCATGGGGAACCCTTCAAGTTTAGGAGGAGGTAAAAAGTCCATGCCCCAGGAGCATAGGCTCATTCTAGAGCACGCCCATACCCACTCTTCGTCTTGAGGGTTTTATCTCTCTTTTGCAGGAGGAATCTTATGGAAGGGTTTCAGCAGACTATTCATTAGCTTTCTAGGTGTGTTTTTAATATGCTGATGCATCAACATGAGCATTTAGAGAGTGGAGTTCGGGATTATTCTTTGATCTGCTTTACTGTTTTACTTTTATCTTGGGTCTGTCTGGCTTCTAATGGAGTTTTTGCATTACTTTTCCTGACTTCATCTGTCCTTGGGTTTAACTAGCGCAGACAGCATTCGTTAACTCTGTGTTGTCTATTTCCCAGACCAGGGTGATTTAAACTCTGTATTCCCTGGTTCAGGAAGAAAACTATAAAACGTTTGCTCTCAAGTGCCCTTGGTTTGGGGAGATAAGGTCTTGCCATTCACCAGCTGGCTATAAGTTGTTCAAATTGTGTTGCCTTGTTTAATTTTCTTTTCTCAGTTTCCCTATTCCACTTGTCAGGACTTTTTCTAACTTCTCATTATCCTGTCATGGAACTAACATGGTAGCTTTCACTCCCCCATAAATGAGTGAATTAAAAGTCACAGCGGTAAATTATAATTATATTTGTAACTAAAGTTTTTTGATGTGGAAAATATATTTTTCAAAGGAAGAAAAATTCCCCCTAAACTCATGTACACAAAATATAATAGTAAACCATTGAATTTAAGAATTATAGAAAAAACTAGAAATATTGACTCATTGGGATAAGACTAAGATTCTTGAAGCTGTCTTAAAATTAAGAAATAGAGGTTGTGAATGATAATGTAGACACTATCTATAGTTAAAGATATATTTGTAATCTTTTTACTCTTTAGAATATATCCCATGGAGAGTCAAAGATCAGAGTATATTTTAAAATTAAATTCTACTTTATTTATTTATTTTTTTTATTTCTGTGAGGTTTTTAATAATTTTTATTTTTCAGTTACTATTTACATTCAATATCATTTTGTATTTGTTTCACATATACAACATAGTGGTTGGAAAATCATGTATTTTATGAAGTAATACCAATTTCACTTTGTATGAATTTTAGTATTGGGCAAATTAACAAATAAGTTGATGTTGGAAAAAAAGTTTGTTTTTGCTTCATATGTAACATGTGGAATCAACTCTCAAAAAAGTGCTGGTAAATGATACAAAAGTAATGTTGGGTCCTGCTATCAGTTGCCACCTTCCGGAAATATTCGGGAGGCAGAGGTTTGTTGAAAACGCAAAGGAGTCTTTATTCAAAAGCTACACAATTTTGTAATAACAGCTTTCTGTGTGCATTAATCGCTTAAGCCTACATCAGCTAAAGTTAAATTTTTTAATCCTTGACTTCCCCTATTATTCCACATGTTAGTTTTTAATTATCTTATTTCTACAAGATTGACAAACTAAAACAACATCAAATACAGAATTTTGGAAAAATGGCAGGCTTCTGCCTCAGAACCTGTCCCCTCTAGAACACCCAGAGAAAAGTAACCCTGCCACCCCCAAAAAGACCAGCCCAGCCCTAGGTCGTGCCCAGAGTTCCTCCTGCATCTAAAATACTGTCCTTTGGGAAATGCAGGGGGCTGTAGCCTGACTATTCAGGCTTCCCTGAGGAAGTGGAAGAGAGTGCGTTTCTGCCTCCTCTGTCAGTCTTCCAGCTGGAGTTCCCTGCACCCCAGAGTCATCAGCCTCTCAGCCAGTCCTGCCCTTAACTGGTTACCTTTGCCTCAAGCCACCTCCTCCTGCGGCCCTCCCGTCTCCTCCCCAGTGATCCGACCAGACCTCTCTGTATCAGTGAGAAGAAAATAATAATAATAGAGACCAATTAAAGAAAATAAATAGTAAATACAAAAAAGAAAGCACCAAAATATGTTTATTTGCATTAAGTTTCAAAGAATAATGTCAATTAACCTAGCTTCCTAAATTAATGTAACAGAATATGTCAGCAACTACTTACTGATGGTTTTTACTAAACAACTTAAGTACTAGTAAATCATCTACTTGGCATTATTTTTTTATGTTTTATGTTTCAAAACACTTAATTATTTTTATATTATCAACTCCTTATCAAAGTTAAGCTACCCTATAATGAATGATTGGTTCACATAGATTTACAGATTTTTATCTCATTCATCATTTTGCAACACACCACATTTTTACAGTAGACAATATTGTTTTATTCTCTCTGAGATTATTTTTTGTCATTGTCATAACTTTAACAAATTGGATTTTTTATTCAAATAATTGTAACATATTTCCTTCTAACAAACAGTAACTTAAATGTTAAAAGATCCCACTTAAAGTACATTAGCAAATGAGGTTTACTATTTTCATATTTCCTTCCAGAAAATTGCCTTTGAAAGAAGAGAATGGGAAAGAAGTCCTAAATCCAGAAACTATAGAAATTAAGGTTTCTAATGACATCCAATCAAAAGAAGATGACAGCAAAGCATAACACCAAGATTGCAGAGGTTTGAACGATACTACAAAGAGCATTTGGATTTCAGTGACCCTATGACCAAAACTATTCCATTGACCTTAATTTCTTGGGAAACTTCTAGCTTGGAATAGCTTGTACACATATACATATGATCCAGTACTCCTGCCCATGGTCAATTTCCTTTGTCGTTGTTGTTGTTGTTGTTATTGTTGTTGTCTATTTTGTTAAGATATTCAATATAGAGACCTGACTGGCACCAACGCTTGGGTATCAATTTGACATGATATGGGAGAGCTGCCATTTATCCGATGGCTAAAGTGCTATACTTTTTAAGAACTGCGTTTCATATCACAACCTCTCCAACAAATATGAATTTAAACAAAATAAACAAACCAACAAAACAAAGCAAAACTTGGTGAGCCAAATGTATAAGAAAGCTCTGCATGTCTTTAATCTTATTTTGGCAGACAGATAATTAAAGTGGATTTCAGTTTTAGAGGAAAACACTTAAAGTTATAATTTTTTTATTACAAGAATTTCAGGGAACCTGGGCTTGAAGGAGCCAGTAGTCTTTAGCAGATATTAAAAATCAAAAGAAACTTTGGAAAACTCTTTTTAAGTTACAGTTATATTGATTTTTGGTAGACTGATGTGCCAGATCAAAATTGTTACCCACTTGAATGAATATTAGTTGTGTGTAAAATTAGATTAGAAAGATTCCGTAAATCTCTCTTTTTATCTATGCCATATTCACTCACAGTAGATTACACACAGAAAAAAATGTATTGCAAGTGAAAATTATATTATTTTCTGCCCTCAGCTTCAAGTAATAAAGTAAGTTGAAATGAGAATAATAGCATTGTTGTGTTGCTATATTTATAAATATGTGATTACCTTTGACTTAAATAATTTTACCAAAAAACAGGTCTCTTAGTTTCTATGACTTCAAACCATACTTTCAGATACATTTTTTTGCCCATTGTTTTAGATAGTCCTTGTTTAAAAATGCATTTTTCAAGTGTGGTAGGTCAATCATAAGTGAAATTGGCTAATGGAAGTTAAAATCCTTACCTGGAGATATTAACATTTAAATATGCTATGAAAGTGTCAATGCTACACGATGGAATTCCTAAACAATTGAATTACTACTGTACTATCCTGTTATTCTGGATGTTGTAGCTAGAAGTTACTTTAAGATTTTAATAAACAACTTTGGTTGAGAAATTCCGTAACTATTCAACATCAACTTTCCAATATTACTCATTAGGGCCTGGTACTCAAATAAAACGCTTATTAACTTCCAAGCTATGCAAGCTCCCTGAGGGAAAAAAAAAACAACTGGAATATGGTTTTTACTTATATGTAAGGTAAAAAAATATATATTGATGATTAGAAGTATACATACCATTGGGAGCAGGTTTTAGGTTATTTCTTACCCTGGAGAGCCAAAGTTTTCTTTGGGCCCCATCAATTCGTAAACTTTAATGTTTCAGGTTGTGTTACAGCTCAGATATTGAATGGCTGGGAAATACACCCCAGCAGAACATTGTAGGATAGTTCTGGCAGTGCAGAGCAACCTGCTTTAGGGTCTCTCTCTCTAGAGATGACTTAATGAATATTGATGTAATGTTAATGCCACTGATGAACAGTTTTATATACAAAGTGCTGGAACCTGTCAGCCAAGTAGAAACAGCTAACTAATTTTACAAAGTGTTGGTTGTCAGCAGGACAGAATCCGCCCACCTGCATGTTCAGGCACTAACCCTCCAGTGTCAGTGCCAGGATTCACAGGGTTATGATACAGAAATCTATCCTTGCTATCCTTTCTGGCCTGCTCTGAAGAAAAAGAAAAGACTTAGTGCCTACCTAAGACTTTAGTAGGAATTATCCAACTGGTCTTCTTGATGGATTTGTTGCTATTTAAGTTATGTTTCATCTCTTCATCTGTTTGCTTTACTTTACTGTTTTTTTCACATTATTGTATCAATGTGCTAAAACTAATCAACATACTTGTGCAAAGTAAATGGGCTTAGTACAATGTTAGTGAAGCAATAGCCATGAATGCTAATTTTTCCTCGATAGGGCTACCTGGATTTAAACTGATGATAGTAAAAGAATTAGGAAAACTTTGGAAACAATTTAGCATGTCTACTACTGTTATATTTGTGCTATACTTCAAGAACAGAGAAATAATGAAGAACACATATTTTTGTGTTTTTTCAGATTGAAATTTCAGTTTCATTTATTTGGACTTTCCATGTAAAGCAATTTACCTAAATATTTCAAATACACACACACACACATTTGTTGAATTTTTTGCCACTAATATGGAATAACAGTCTGAAGTTAACAGCTAATCTGGAATGAATTGTAGACAGATTGTTTCAAGTGCACTGTTTCAACTGTCTGAATGGTCCTCCTCTCTCATCCCTGAAATGTATGCCCTGCAGGAGCATGGCAGTCCTGTGATAAACGTTTCTTTTTAATGTTTTTATGTAATGCTCCAAATTAATCTATTTGTAAAAGTTTTCATCTGAGAGATGGATTTTAGTAAATTGTAAAATATGAATAGAACTGAAATCATGTTTCCTGTTTTTCATTCTTATTGTAGATTAAATATATCCATGCAAATGTATAGATATTATTTTTACTGTCTGAAAGTACTCCTAATTGTTAGTATCAAATGTCAAAATAGTTGACTGAGTATAGATATGTTAAATAATCAGAACCTATGGTACTTTAACCAAGAAGCAAAGATATTACTAAAAATATTGATATTTCATGGTAGGTAATGTGCAATTAGGTAATGACAATCTATACACAACAACATATAAGAGGAAATAGTAATATCAGCATTTTAGCACATATTTGGTATTCAAACTGATACAAATTAATGTGTTAATACATTTTACAATAATTTGCAAAAATTAAGAGTTGTAGTTTCTAAAGATTTATTTATTATTTATACTAATGTCTAACATTAATGTAATGCTGTTCAGGTTTTCCTTTATTTTTAATATTAATACTGATATAAGCATTTTCAAAGACTATTTCATCTAAGAAAGTTTATATGAATTTTAGTCTTTGAATTAAATGTTTGTATAAATAGAAGGATTTTATTAATCAAATTATTTATTTGAGTGCCAATAATTAATTATAATTTTATAATCATACCTTTATTTTATGCTTATTTTTAATAATTAAAATGTATTTGTGCCTTTAGATTAGCATGAGAGTCTGCTTCCTAAAAGAAAAAACATGAACTGCAAATTTTATTGATATATTTTGCTTCTATCTGTGACAATTTAATGATACTGTCTTAATTACTTTCATTGAATACACTCAATTCAAATTACTTCAACTACAAAATCTAAATGTAACAAATTATGCCATGCAATTTATTTCCTCTTATGACAAAACAGTACTTCTGACGCACACACAAAATATACTTAATTTGTTCTGTATTATTGTTCTATACAATAAATACATTCTAGATACTGCTGAAATTGAGTATTACCAGTTGTAAAACAAAGCAACACATGACTTTTTGAAATAGGGTAGATTATTATGGTGTCCCTTGGGTTCACATTATTACTGTTATATATTGATTTGGGGGCACAAATCATCTTTTACTGTTGATAAGATAATCACTGATGAAAATATCTTAACTGAAGTGGTAAAAAATATAATCTCTGTTTCTTAATTTAAAAAATACTAGGAAAACATTACAATTACCGATTACAATTGCAATGTGCTTTTTCGTGAAGAATAACGTGAGCGCTCAATTCCAATCCCTTATGGAGCCCTTTTCCATAGCCATATCCAGAGTGTTTATTCGACAAACTTATGAGTAGGTGAAGATATTTTTTAAATGTGATTGTTTGCATTATTTATCTTTAGAGATGAAAGATTTGCATCATCTTAACCCTTTGAACTATTATTACACTTTCTCTCACATTGAAATTGCACAGGGATGTATTAGCATATGCTAAAATTAAACTGTGTAAAGTCACAGAAATGAAGTACTTCAATCTTAAAATGAAAATCTTGAAAGAAAGCATTCGACTGATGTGCTTAATAATGTTCTGAGATGAAACAATTGTATGTGTAAATGAGAAAGTTATAAAGGGGCCTATATGTAATAGTTCCTGAACAAGTATAATTTTCTTCCTCTCCCTTCTCTCCTTTTTTAAACAATTGCATTTACTCTTGTAGATGCAGCTATTTTACATTATACAATAATACTAATTGATTAATTATTTACCCTCATATACTTTATATATAATACTAAATATTTATTTGATAACACATTTAATATCCTTAGAAAAATAGTCCATTATTCACTACAGTGACTTAAATACATTAGTCGGTACCCTCTCTTTAATTTTTTTAATTTTTTTTAGGATTTATGCCACCTGATGTTCATATTTATTTATATAAAAAATGCCCAAATACACTTATAATTGCCACTGCTTTTTATTTATTTTTCTCCTGAAATGAGAACATCTTTTGGCATCTAGTTTTAGCTTTCCTTGGAAAAGAATTAGCAAAGCAATGGCTCTTGAAGCATTTTAAATCACAACCAGGCTTAGGAGAATAGAAAAGGAACTAAGAGAGTCCAGAGAGGCAGACTGAACTCTTAGATTCTGAACAGGTAAGGACTTAGTGTGAGAAGAGCTTCAGCAAGAACCAGGAACATTGCTTAGATGAAAATTAAGGCCAATTCTACTGATAAAAAAGAGAAAATGGAGTGAAATCCAAAGGAGAAAGTTAACATTAAAACCTATGATTCAAATTTTACAAATAGGATTTTTTTTAGAGATCTTCATGCATTATATAAAACAAATGGTACTGTTAAGAGCAAACATACTTGTTTCAATTCTTAAAGGAATGTTCATGATTTTGCATTTGCTTCTAAACTCTGTTAGGAATACGTGAACTTCTTAGAGATAAAAGTTTTAGAAACCCTTTTTTTATGGTATGAGAATTCTATGCTGTGTTCAGTATGCATTAAAACATACTCTTATTTTCTTTAACTTATATATTCCATTCAGATTCTATATCCTTGAGTTAGTTAGTTACCACAAAGTTTTATTATTGTTTCCATATAGTATGTCCCTATGAAATGCTGTATATATATATGTCTAAACTGTAAAAAATTATAATGCAAATGTTGAAGTTTTGTATTTATGAGAGATATTGAAAGTATGGCTTATGGTAATCAAAATTGTCACTTCACCATTTGTATATTACTAGTAAAGATACTTTTGCTTTAATAAAGTGTTGCATTTTATGTTTATTTTGAATAATATGTTTGCGGTGAGTGAAATTATGACTTGACAATTGCTTTCAGATTTTTAAACATTTCCGAACATATCTCTGTATATTCAAAAGAGAGAGTAGTGCTGGCAGGTTGCTCAGTTGGTTGGCACATCATCCCCTTGACAAGGAAAAGCGATGGGGCTGGATACTTGGTCAGGGCACAAAACTGGATTGAGGGTTCCATCCCCATCTGGGCATGTAAGGAATGCAGCCGTGATGCTTCTTGCATCGATATTTCTCTCTTCCCCTTCCTTTCTGTCTAAAATCAATAAACACATCCTTGGGTAAGGATTTTTTAAAAAAGCAAGAGAGAGAATGCTTTCTGCCCTCTTGCCTCACTTCTCGTCACAATGTTTTGGCTTCTACACTACGCCCAAGTGAAAGAGTTTAATGAATACGTAAACAGTTGGTAAGAGCAGTAGTTCTTAAAATGTGGTCTGTGACCCGCAGTGGCGGCACTACGTGGGAAATTGTTACAACTGTGAATTTCTGGGCTATAACACAGTCTTCCAATAAATGGTAGCCCTAATTAGCTCCATGTCCGTCAAATTTCAACACTGATTCTGATAAATTGTGTGAGATGGTAACTTTATATTCATTAAGGCAGATATGTAAAGTCAATGACTTTATGATTCATTAAATTATTTATTAATAAGCTAAATTTGAGGTCTCAAAAAAGTTGACAGTATTGCTTGCTCTTTCATTATTTCCTCTACTTCTCTTTCAGTTATCTTTTCTGAAAAGCAAATCAACCCAAAATTTAGTGTCTTAAAACATCAACGATATATTATTTTTATGAGTATGTATATTAACTTGACTCAGCTTGGCAATTGTTTTACTCCATATGGTGTAGGTGAGCTCAATTATATGGCTACTGGCTTAGAAGAGGGGTCTCTCACGTGGAGGCCCCAAAGTGCACATTCTTAGCAAGATTTTGTTTGCATCACACTTGAAACGTGCAGCTGGTCAAATGAAGTTGCGTGAATAAACACAGAGTCGAAGTGTCTGCAGATGGGGTGTAAACAGTAGCCTCATTTATCGAGCACAACCAATGTTCTAGTATGAGTATAGCACCACCCTTCTTCTTTCTCCTAATGTTTCACATCATTTTCACATGCAAAATTCACTTTCCCTAAGGGGTCGCCAAGACTTCCAAAATCTTGTGTTATGAAGATCAACCTTAAATTTCAGAATTTATTCAAGAAAATCAACTTCAGGTACCAATAACTCTCCTCAGGTGTTATACCTGGACATAGATCCTCAGTGCAGGTGCTTGGGCACTAAAAAGACAATTTAACTGCCCGATAGACCCTTACAGATGATTGTGAGACAAGGGAAGGACAGTAACAATAGAGACTGCCATTCAGAAACACGAAGGGAGGAATGGGAGCATTTGACAGTTTCTTTTCTGTGAAAATTGTGAAATTCAGATAAACAAAAATTACTGGACCCATCCACCTCCATCATAGGGGATTTTCCTTGATTAGGATCTCCTCCTATTCTCTGTGAGTGATTGGTAAAGCTATTGCTCTCAGTGGCTCTTATGGTGGTTCTTTGAGATAGTCTTACATTTTTGTAGGAAATAGTATGTGACTACAGCTGAGTCATTTCTTGTCTCGCTTCTAGGCCAGATATAGTTAGTACCTGGACATCTATTTGTATTTAACTAAATCTCATTAGTTCAAGCTGTTACAAATCCTTTAAAAAACAGTGTGATTTTTTATGTGTCTAATTATACCACGTCAGATAAAATCCACACTCAAATCTCAATGTAGTTCCCTCTCTATATTGGGCAGCAAATTGGGGTGCTATTGAAAGATACCTGTACCAGTCTTAAAAGCCCATTCATTCAATTAAGAATGTCTATATGACACTTTCTTAAATCTTTGTCACCTAAATAAAGGACACCTTGGTTGGAATTGGATCTCAAGACTATATTTTATTGGCAATATTCTAATTTGATATATGTCCTGATGCCTTTTATTACTTTGAGAAATTTTTGAGAGCTGGGGAACATGGGAATAAGGAACCAAGTCTTGGGTGGAAAATAATTCTCTAAATTCTGCTTGATATCAAGCATATATCTTGTTAGCACATCTCTCTCTTGAAATACTCTATATTACTTGAGAAGAAAAAAGAGATAATTACTACTTTGCATATATGCATGAAAATTTCCTTAGTCAAATTCACGAACACATGAGTTACATTTTATCTTTTTTAACTTACCAGAGACAAGAATTTCCCTATTTTTTCTGCCTGTAAAAACTTGGTTTGTCTCCAGTCTCTACAAGCAATTCCTTCACTATCCTAGTGATCTTCATTAACATTGTCCCTACCTGCACTGAAGCCTGCATCTTCTAACCAGACACAAAGACAATAACGGGACTTGCACAGTTTGGTACAATAGTAGCCCATGTATGTAATCAGTTTCTGTTTCACTTACCTGTGTTATTGCATTACGTTCCTATTACTGCTGTAAGAAAGTCCAATACAGTGACTTTGAAACAAACATGAAAATGGAACATTTTACAATTCTAGAGGGCAGACTCTGTTATGGGCTTCACTGGGCTAAAATCGAGGTGTCAACAATATTGTGTTAGTTTGAAAGCTTCTAGAATGTCTTAGTCAATTCATGTCGCCATAAAATGTTGGTGGAAATTAGGCTCTTCCACAGGACTGAGAGGAAACAATTTCAAGGACCCACACATGTTAAGTTATGGTATTGTAAGACAGTTTATTTGGGTAGAAATCTGCCCCATATCTGTCTGTCCTGCCATAGAAAAAGTTCAACCTTGTTCTCATCAAGGCAGGAAAAAAAGTCAGGGTCCAGAGTGTCTGCTTCATATTAAATCTTTGTCCTTTTGGCCCCTGCTCTGTCTGCTGCAGGCCCCCGTAGTGGCTGGACCTGCATGATCAGCTGCTCTGTGGTGAGAGAGAATGCATGAACAAACAGCACAGTGCATTACCGGGTGGGGGAGAGAGAGGGAGATGGTGTCAATGGACAGAGCAAGCACAGGTTCCTGGGGCAGGGGAGAAAGAGAGAAAGAGAACTTCTGTGTTCCCTGGGATTATATCAGTTTGGGTTTGGGATGGACCAGGTGTTTTTTCAAAAGTTCCAATTAATTTCCCCAAGCTTTTGTGGGTTTTTTGATAACTCCATACCCCCTGATGGGACTGACAAGCCTCTATGATCATTCTCCTCTTCCTACCCCGTGACCCCGAACAATCGGGTACCAGAGTGAGGAGAAAATCCCCTTGGTGGAGCAACGCTGTGTCCTCTGGGATGTGACCTGTAGCTTCCCGCTGAGGCAAATAGGCTAATGTTCCCTGATTTACTAAACTCAAGGTGTAATTCCCCTTTGCTGTCATTTCATATCGATAATTCACTAACTACTTAGAGTAACAATAACAAGTTATTATAGGTGAGTGGCTTAAAAACAATTTCTTTCTCAGTTCTGGAGGCTATAAGTCTGTGATTAGGTGCTAATACATTTGGTTCTCAGTTAGAGCCCTCTTTCTGGTTATGTCCTCACTTGGCCTTTTCTTGGATGTGCATGGAGAAAGAGTGAGCAATAGAGAGACAAAGAGACACACTGATTGAGAATCTTTTCTTATCCTTTTTTGATAAAGGGAATTAACTCCATGAGGGCCCCACTCATGACCTAATCTAACCATAACTACCTCCAAAGGCCCCCTCTCTAAACACTATCATGTTGGTGATTACAGCTTCAAAACTGAAACTGGAGGGAAATACAAACATTTGGTTCATTGCACAGAGGCTGCACACATTCCGTGACTCGTGCTGCCTTTCCATCTGCTGCGCCAGCCATGGCATTGCTTGGACCTCTGTTCTAGCAACACACCTCCTCCTCTCACTCACATGTCCTGTCTCCCTATCTCCCTTATAGAAACGTTGTGATAAATATTGGGTCCCTCTGTATAATCCAACATAATCTTTCCTTCTCATGGTTCTTAACTTAATCGAATCTGCAAAGCATTCCCTCTTCTCCCGTGGAGGGCAATATTTATGCAGGCTCTAGGAACTAGGACCTGTACTTCCACTGTTCTGCCCACCAGTCTATGTAGCAAACTGTTGCAAAAACACACTGCCCACTTTAATATATTATGATTGTGTTGCTGATTTTGCTCAGTTTCACGTGTGTGTGTTTGTGCCTTTGTGTGTGTTATTTGTTTTTCTTCTATTGATGTGTTGAGGCTGCTCTTGTAGCTGCATTCAGCTGAAAGCTCAAAAGAAACTAGAATGTGGAAATGACCTGACCTCCTTCAGGTGTTTCTCCACGTAGCTTCACAACATTCTGTAGTCCAATATGAAGATCTTTAGAGTATGGTGAGTGGCTTTCAAGAGGGAGTTTTGAAGAGCACAACTTCTATGGGCATTCACTTATCAGGTGTCTGCTTGTGTTACTCTTGTTAATAGGACAACAGCTTCCAAACTTTGTGGCCCCTTTGTCACTGTGAGGGAGGACTTCAACAATGAATTATTGCAAGAGCAAAACAAAACATATCCTATCCAATTAGAGAAATGGCTCAGAACATTAATATTGCAATATAGAGAGTAAATCATCAAATAGAATAAAATCAATAGTAGGGCTGAAGTAGATACTAGATACTATAAGTATCATGTACCAGAGACTATACATTAAAAATGTATTTAAAATTAATCTCAGATTGTAACTGCTTCAATAACTTTAGTTGTATTTTCTATACATACTTTAGATTTGTCCATAAAACATTATCCTTAGAGTCATCTCATATTCTAAAAAGATGGTTTATTACTGCATATTTTATGTAATATAAAATACATATAGTCTAAAATTATAAGAAAATTATAGGACGTATTTTAAAGTATTGCTATTTAAAATTCAGAAAAATTATAAATAAATAAAATTGATTTGGATAATCACCTATCTTGTTTTCACTTCAAAGTGGCAAGAAACCTTCAAAGTCTAAATCATTAGTCTAAGTATGTATGAAAACTGATTACTTTAAAAAAATCAGTAATTTTTTAAAAAGAGTACTGATGCCCTGGCCTGGTGGCTCAGTTGGTTGGAACGTGATGACATACACCAGAAGGGTGAGGGTTTGATTCCTGGTCAGGGCACATATCTGGCTTGAGGGTTCAATCCCTGGTTAAGCTGTGTACGAGAGGTAACGATCGACGTTTCTCTCGCACATCTATGTCTGTCTCTGTCTCTCTGTGTGTCTCTCTACCCCCACCCTTCCTCTATCTCTAAAATCAATAAAAACATATCCTAGGGTGAGGATTTTAAAAAAGAAAGAAAACCGGCTACTTTTTTACAATAAGAGGTCATCCATAGGTCACTGATTGAAATATGCATATTTGTAATAACTGTTGTTTCTTATTGATTTCAAATTAGTCATTGTATTATTTATCATGATCTTAAAATATTCCATACCCTATAAATTTAATAATATTGGTGATTTTCAAATGCATGTCAACAGCTAAATGAATAAACAGATTATGTTCAAAAACACTTTGTATAACTTGAATAGTTTTAAATTACTGAGACTTGTTTTAAAAACAGAATATCATCTATCATGGCAACTGCTGTATCTGAACTTGAAGAAGTGTTTGTTACTACAGTTTTGTGGAGTGTTCTATGAATGTCAATTGTGTCAATTTGGTTGATAATGCTATTTAAGTGTTCCATATTCTTACTGATTTTCTGTCTCTTGGTTTTATCAATTATTCATAGAGTGCTGTTAAAATCTGCAACTACAGTTCTTAATGTGTCTATTTCACCATGCAGTTCTATCAGTTTTGCTGCTTTTGTTTAGAAGCTTATTATTAGATACAGAAATGTTTAGGATTGTTATGCCCTTTTGATGAATTGGCCCCTTTATCATTCTGAAAAGACTCTTATTATCCCTGGTAAAATCCTCTGCACTGAAATCTCCTTTTGCTGATACCAAGACAGCCATTATACTAGCTACCAATAAAAAGGTTGAACGGCCATGAATAATGCTGCAATAAACATGGAGTGGATAGCTTTTCAGTATCCTGTTTTTATTTCCTTTGGATATACACCCAGGTGTGGAATTGACAGATCATATGGCAATTCTATTTTTAAGTTTTTGAGCAACATCCGTATTGTTTTCCATAGTGCCTATACCAATTTACATTCCCATCAAGAGTGCACACATGTTCCTTTTTCTCCACATGCGTGCCAACACTTGAAATCTCTTACCTTCTTGATGATAGCCATACTGACCTGTATGAGATGATTCCTCATTGTGGTTTTGATTTGCATTTCCTTGATGATTAGTGATATTGAGCATCTTTTTATGTTTCTATTGCCCAGTCATATGTCTGTTCTGGAGAATTGTTTATCCAATTCTGTGACCCATTTTTAAATTCAGATAGTTTGTTTATCATTATTGAGTTGTAAGAGTCAAGATAGAGAAACAACCTGAGAGTCCATCAATGGATGAATTGATAAAGGAGATATGATATATATTTTCTTTACCTCCTCTGAAATCTACTGTAGCTTTCAAACTTTATGCCCATCCACAGCAACTACACTCTCAGGAGTATGAACCCAACAAAATTGAGAGCATATGTCCACAAAAAGACTTCTCCAAGAGTCTTCAGAGCAGCATTATTGATGGCAGCCAAAACCTGAAAATAACTCAAATATCTATCACCATAGAATGGATAAAGGAATTATGTTATATTCAAATAATGGAATCTACTCAGCAGTACAAAAGGGTAAACTGCTGAAAGAAACAGCAGTGTGGATGAATCTCATAGTGATTATACTGGAAAAAAAAAAAGACAGAAATAAAAGTACATAGCATTTGATTTGATTTATATAAAATTCAAAAAGGCAAAATAAATATATGGCAATAGAAATAAAAAACAAGTTTGCTTATTTGCTTGACTAAAATGAAGCATAAGGAATCTTCCTAAAATGATGCAAGTAATTTATGTGGGTAATGTTAAACTTGTAAATACTCACCAAATTCTACTCTTAAGAGATATCTGTTGCTACATATATAAATTTTACCTCAAAAAGGTGAAAAAAATAAATTTTAAATTTTAATAAAGAAAAAAGGAAGGAAAAAACTCATCCCCAAATACTATCAGAAACAGCACTTAACAATTTCTTGTCAAATGTTCAATTATTTGTGAACATAAATAGAAGTGAGAGTACTAAGCAGAAACTGAAGGAATTCAGGCCATCGAGTACAAAATAGTTACATCTGTTTCTGATGCCTCTGGATTTTCTAGGTAATTTTATGTTTAAGGCTTGTTATTGAATCCTGTAGATTAATTCTATTTTTAATGTTCAAGATTAAAACACTGATGGCTGAGAGTTAACAGTAGTTTGGGAAATGATTGAACAACAAAAATAAAATGTCCAAAATTTACAAATGACCAGTCTTAATATAAATGATGACTTGACTTATTGCCTGTTTGCCATTTTTTTCTTGTATGTTTAGTACATATCCTTCTTTGGTTCCAAATACCCCTATGCTAAATCAGTATGCATAATTCTTCAACAATTGGTTCTGAAGGTTATAAATAGACTCTGAGATCACTGGTTTTCAAACTTCAGTGCACTTGAAAACCAACTGGATAAATTTAAAAGAAGAAATACCTGAACATCCCCCCAGTTATGACTTAATTGGTAAGCGGAATGGAATTCATTCACTTCAAAACAAGAATTGGAGGTCACTAAATGAGTATAGCTTATGTTAGGAAGAGAAACCTTAGAGCCCCACATACTTTATCCCTGACAAGGGTGTTCTCAGCAAAGCATTCTAATGTCTGCTCCTGAATGGGACCTTGAAATTTAAACAACGGGTGTCAAAATGGGTGGGAGAGACAAGTGCAAAAATGAGAGAAGGAGTCAAAATTAAGGAAAAATATTTTAATCAGACTGCTTGGAAGGTACTTCAAGCTCTACCTTACTTTAGTGTTTTTTGGAGGAATAAATCCCTTGTATAGTTTTGTGGAGGTTGCCCTGGGCGGTACAAGATACATACACTATGATAACACTCTGCTGGTATCAGCATGTTCCCACTCACTATGAAGAACAGAAGCTTCATTTCCAATTAGTTTCCTGTTTCTTTAATTTTCCAAATGTAATTATGATATCTCTGATCTCAATTTATTTGAGTTTATACAATGAGGGGTTGATTTAGCACCTTGGATCTGTAGGTTTGTACGTTTTGTCAGTTTTGGGATATTTTCAACCATCATTTATTCAAATACTCTCTCGGCCCCACTTTCTTTCTCCTGTCCTTCTGTGACTTTGGAGATATACATGTGGGATCTTTTCTTATTGTTTCCCAGGTCTGTCCAATATGTTTTAGCTATTATTTTCTCTGTTGTTCATAGTAGGTGAACTTTATTGCTCTGTCTTAAAATTTATTGATTCTGTCTATTACATAGAAGTTTAGGAGAAGGAGAAGGGGTTGGAGGGGGTCCATAGCACTTGTAGAAAAAAAACCCATACATAACTTTGATTAACTGCTTCCAGCCACAACAGATAACAAACGGTGGTCTGCAGCAGGATAAAAATCTGAGTTAATAGACCTCTACCCATACTTATGCTTAGGAGGTCACGCTTTCTCTTGGAAGAGTATGCACCACCTGCTCCTTCCAAATCGAGTAATTCCTTCATCCCACCCCACATCCTATATAAACCCACAAGGCAGAGACTGTGCAGCCACGCCTTTCTCACCCACCTCAGCTAAGCCTGTTCTCTTCTCAGCGAACGTATTACTAATGATACCCTGCCTGTATGCTAACTGATTTGCAGATCTTTAATTCTTTACAATGTCATCAAGAAGAACCAAACCTCCCACAACATGTCCTTAGTCTTCTCAATTTTACTCTTTAGTTTATCTAGTGACATTTAAACAATTTTCTTTTATCATGTTTTTTTCAGTTGTATAATATCAATTTAATTCTAATGTTCAGTTCCCTACTATCCATCTGATTTGTTAATATTTTAATTTTCTGCTGATATTTAAAAAAAAAAAAACTTGTTTCAGGGAAATCTGTATTTGATCACTGAAGCAGTTTTATGATCACTCCTTGAAAGCAGGAAAGAAGGTTGTAACCGTGAGATCAATGGGGACTCCATGGTGGATAGGCAGAAAGGTGGACAAGAGGGACAGCAAGGCATATGACAGCTAATTGTTTTGTCATCCCCAAGCCACCCAGACACCAGAAAAGTCGATGGTACAGTTAGATGGTATGTGCTGAAGTGTGAAATCCTTAAGTTTATTTTGAGAAAGATTTTTGGTTAGTAGGTGTCCCTGGGCTTGGATGAGGCCCATGTTGTAAGGGCCCTGGCCACTCCGTGAATAGCTGGCACTTGGAGACATTACCCCTTCATCAGAATCATTGTTCAGATACTTTCTGGGGAAGCTGCTTTGGTTCTTTGAAGCAGAGTTTGCTAGGAAGCTTCTTGTAGCTCTGGGTTTATTGTAGGGGTCAGGGGAGGTTACCTTGGAAGGGCCTGATAAGGTACAAAACTCACTCTAGTTTTGTTTCATATACACTGTCTATTTTTTTAAAGATTTGATTTATTTTATCTTTAGAGGGGAAGGGAAGGAGAGAGGGAGAGAAATATCAATGTGTGGTTGCCCCTCGTGCGTCCCCTGCCGGGAACTGGCCTGCAACCCAGGCATGTGCCCTGACTGGGAATCAAACCGCAATCCTTTGGTTCACAGGCCCGCACTCAGTCCACTGAACTACACCAGCCAGGGCTATACTGTCTTTTTTTTTTTTTTTTACCATCATAAACATCTACAAGTAAAATTATTTTTCTTAGCTATGTGGCCGGGCAGTCCCTTTTATGAATTGGCTTCTGTAAACCCAGTCCTTTGAGGTGTTAGGGACCTTTGGAAGCACTTTGGGGCTTCTAGACATTTGCAGAGAAAGGAGGTGTCTGATTGTAAGTTGGAGTCAATGCTCAGGTTTCCAAACCAAGTTTGTATCCAGCCTGACAGCAGGAACAAACAGCCTTCCTGACCCAGAACAACTACTATTGAAGGTGAAAAGATGATCCTAAAAACAGGTTGCTCTAGGTCTGAATTATTGCTAAATTAAAACAACAACAGCATCAGCTTTTTAACTGTCTTCTCCCATTTCATTGTATTTTTTTTAACTTGCTGAAATGGTAGAAAATTCTTATGCTGAAATGATTTTGATGACTTTTGTTCCATTTTGTTTGTAAAAGAAATAGACACACTGAAACTGGAAAAGTCAGCATTTGCATTGCCTGTAACTGCCGGAACAAATAAACAGAGACAGGGGTTGCATCTGTATTGGATGCTTTATTCAGATGGCCAGCGATCTGAGAAGACAATGCATTATGTTCCCTAAAAGACTATCTTATATTCATTCCACCCGACTCCTTTTATAAGGAGAAGAAAAGTGTAGGGAAGGGGCTTGGAATTCAGGGAAGAGGTTAATCAGATAAAAGACTAGCCTTCTTTTATCTGTTGACTGGTGATTCTTTACCTGTGTCCTGGGTGGTGGTCTCAGGTTTCAGTTCCTGAAACTCTAGCTTTTTACATGCATTACTTACAAAGAACTATTACTTAAAATTAAAAATTTCCAACTCTTGAGTCCCCTCAACAATCATTCAGATTTTGTGACCTTGTGAAGGATTTTTTAAGATGTACATTCCTTTCTGCTTGATCTAGTAAATGTTTTACCACTGGGGAAGAAAAGGGGGTTTCAAAGGAACCTATAATTGATCATCAAAACATTTTTATTATAGCTCCTTTAAGATCTTTGTGAGATAATTCCAAAATAGAATTCCTTTCGGTGTTGGCATCTGCTGTCTTTTTTCATTCAAGCCAGTACGTCTTTAGTTCTTAGTATCAAGACTGGAAAAGTCAGTGCTTGCGCTGCTATCGCCACCAGACCCATTAAAGGGAGGAGACAGGGATTGACTCTGCATGGGCACTTGGTTCAGATGGCCGGCGATCTGAGAAGACAGCGGCTTATGTTCCCTGAAAGACCATCTTAAATTCCATTTCAAGTCAATTTTTTTTGTAAGAAGGAAAAAAGTAGAGGTAAGGGATTTTGAACTCAGGAAAAAGGTTAATCAGATAAAAGCTGCAGTCTGGCAATTTCCCTAACGTCCATTCATCTGCTGACTAGTGATTCTTTACCAGTATCCTGGGTGATTCTTGAGCAGTGTCCTATGTCCTGCATCCTGGGTGGTGGGATGTGTCTCTCTGGGACACAATGGCTCAGACATCATTTTGATTGATTGCAGTCCCCGAAATGGGGCAAAAACGTTGAATTGCATATGGTCTCCTGGTCTCCTGGAGTCAGGAAGAATCATATCTTCAGTTCCTGAAACCATAGCTTTTTAGTTACATTCATTACTAAACTTTTTAACTATTACCTGAAATTAAAAGAACCTTAGGCATTCTGTCTGAATAAAAGGCAGATGTCTTATTAAATATATCACACTACGTAATAGAGGATTGGTCTTCCTTGGGGACGTTATCTTACCCTGAGGTTACAAGATTAGAGCCTATCTGAACTTTTCCTGTGAGTGGTTGGACAAGTCATTGGTGAGAGCAAAGAAAAGCATGTTTTCTGATTATCAAAAAGGAGAAAAGGTTGATGTCCTCGCATTCCTGAAAGGGCCTCTTTTTTAAAGCCCTTGGTTATGTAAATAAAATGTTTGCTGGGTACCAGATGGCCCAATGTCTCAGATATAACAAAGAGCTCAGCCCAGTGTCTCAGATATTATATCAAAGAGCTCTTGTCAAGGTCAAGATCCTCATTCTTTCCTGAAAAGCAAATATGCAGGAAGAAAAGAAGATGGCTCTAGTCTTCCAGATTCCTTGGTGGCTTAATCTAGGAAGAGTGGAAATGTAACCTCAGAAAGAGAGAAGAAATGTTACCGTCATTTTAGATCATAACAATCAAGTAAACAAAAGACTACAGATCTAATTTTCATGGTGTGTAAAGGGCCTTAGGAAATTTTGGTCTTTTTATAGGAATACTAAGATATCCAGGGAAGTTTTATTTCAGCACAGTTGGGAAATGTGGGGCCTCTTTATTTTTATTTTTATCATTTTAGCAGGCAGCAAAATTGGCTAGGTTTAGCCGTTTAAAAGCCTTTGCAATTCTATTTTGGTCTACTTGGTTTATCTGTTGCAGCTGGTACTCTTCTACCCACTGGGGGTGCTGCCTGAAGGACAGGGGTCTCCCCAAGCTGAGAGGTGGGGGAAGGTGTATGGTGAGATCTTACTGGTAACTCCTAAATCCTCCTACCGCAAGACAGGCCAGGGACTCTGGGCAAGGAAGGGGAAGCTCAGGGCCACACAGACAAAGAACCTGCCAGGAAGGTTCTTTCAAATTTGGCAGAAAAAGAGAACGCTTCCCTTGCTGGAAGCTTTGTGTGTTGGGGTTCCCAATAGATACTCCTCCCCATCCCTGATGTTGTCAGAGGGATTCTCTTTTGATTCCGGGGAGGTATGAACCTGTCAGTGTGTCCTGTTTCTAAGTTGGAGGTTGGAAGACAATGGGTCTGGGTGGCCGTTTGTGTGGGGGACGTGGGGGGTGGTGCAGCCATCCCACCTGTGTGTTCTTTGGCAGGTCTTAGGTCTCTAAACAATTCACCTTCCTACTATCAGTCAGCGATTTTTTTTATTGTTTCTCAGGTTTATTACGTGGGTTTATAGCTGTACTTAGTTGAAAGAAGCCATAGAGAACAGGGAGAAATGGGTCTATAGTATCTTTTCTGGACAGAAAGTTACTCTTTGTACTTTAAAGGAAGCAAAAATGACAGTCTAAGAATACGTACATTGGGTGCCATTTAGAAACAAACAAAGAAACCTACAACATCATGCTCTACAAGAGTCTAAACTATTCAGTGTTGAGCCAGTATGAGACAATTGTAAAATGAAAGAATATTTTGCAAGTATCTTTAAATATTTATTTTATAAAAACATAAATGGAAATTAGAAGATATATTGTGGGTACATTTTTGGAAAGAAAGATACTCTTCAGAACACCATGCTTCAAGGTTACCTTGAACCTACATCAGCATATTAGTGAAAAATAAGGTTTATTAGATAGATAGATAGATATTATTTTATGGGTTTTTAAGAGTGTTAACTTTAACTAACTTTGATGACTAAACTACCCACTATTGTGAATTATATTATGGTTATTATTAACTATACTTTGTTACTATTGTGGTAATTCATTGCTCTCTCTAACTCTGCTCTCTTTTCCATTTCCTCTTAGCACATCTGCCCTGTGTGAGCCCAGGAGAAAACAATCACTTTTCGCACTGCTTAGAGCACGGCTCTACGTCTTCAGCTGGGCATGAGCTACAATCCCACTCAAAGAAACATGCTTGGATTGTGTCAGAAAATATCAGGGTAGATACTCTTTCTTATTGAATCTAGCTGTAATCTCTAAAGCTGGGTGGCAATCTTGCAAAAATGTGATTTCCTGTCTGAAAATAAGGTAATATAGAGAAACAGAGACAAGTGATGAAAGAAACCAATTTAATGTCAGTATTTTAACTCCAAAAGAATCTGTGCTGCGGCCGTCCCTTTCTCTGAAATTTTCAGTTATAGAAGTCAACATATCCACTAGCTTATACCAGTTTGAGCAAGGTCTTTGTACCATCTGCATCCTAAATATTCCTAAATTATGCAACGATTGCAATGTGCTTCCTCATTTTTAATTCATTATCTTTATCCACATCTTCCCTGGCAGGTCAAAGTTTAAAGAGTGTGGGTCCAGTTTTATGGCACAGGTTTACCGCACAGGTATGGTTAGTCTGTGATAACCCTTCAAATGCAATTTATCTCTTTCCGCTACCTGTTTACTTACAGATAGGGTACCCCAGGAGGACCCATAAAAATAATGATCACTCTTCATTAAGTGGGTCAGAAAGAAATTGGGCCATCTGTGATTTTCCCAATGGTAAATAATAAGTGGATGTCAAGCAAATAACACGAGAAGCCCCAGCAGGGTTTTTAATGTTATGATAATAACAGAAGCTGTGAGTGACCTATGCCGTAATGGCCATAAATGATCATGAACACGAGTGAGTCATTAAGGTTTTACAATTTAAAATCTAACTCTAAATAAAGGACGTTCTAAGGTAGGAATGAGGTTGTACTGTAAACCATAAAAATTTTACCTCAACAACGTACATTACATCAAATTGTAAGTGTTTAAAAGATAACTATGCTGTTTAAGTTCTTAACCTTTCCAGATTTACAATTCTAAAATAACTGAAAGTCAGTTTAAAAACTGTTGTATAGCTGTTTTCTGGCTCCAGTTATAGGATTTCACATGGATATTGGTCATAGATTATTAGATAGGTCACCAATAAAACCAAATACCTGATGTGTTCTCACATTTTCTATATCTCCATACTGTCACACAGCCAGAGCAGCATCAAGGCCGGTGACAGGCTTTTATTCCATGGAGAAGCTGAATGATCACACTCACATTTTCCGTAGTGGTTATCTTGCAGATGTGCTCAATAGCAAACCAAGTACATTATTTCCATTGCCAGCAGTGAGCTCATTTGGAGGAGATTCAACTACATGCCAAGGACAATAACCTTCTTTGTTCCATCTGTCCATTTCAGTCTCATTTTGTGGTGGCCTCCTTGATCAGTTTCATACATCCCAGACTGATACATACAAAGCTGTGAAAACCTACCCTCCTGTCCTCCATTCTAGGTACTGCCCTAATCTCTACACGTGCTGTTCATAAGGAAATACCTACTCTGAATGTCTACATCACGGACCCTCTCACTACCTTACCTGTGGTGGTTCTTTGGCCAAAATGTTCTTTCTCTCTGCTCTGTCTGTAAAGCTTCTTCCCAATCTTTATGGCCTGGTTCATATTTTAGCTTCCTTTCCTGACTCAGTCACTCCCTCCCTTCTGTTTCCACAGCAACCCATCCATGCCTTTATTTTGTTGTTTGGTTCTGATTCTTCAATAAACTGAGCTGGGCAAAAAAAAGTTTTGTTCATTTTGAGTGGAATAGATTTTTGTTGTTGCTGTTGTCTGTTTGAGTATTTGTTTTGTTTTTCACAAGAAATTATTCTTTAAAGAGTCAATGATTCAAAGTGATCCCAAGAATATTCTAGGGAATCCCTTTCTGAGGCTCAAAGATAAATTAGAGAATATCTATAAAACCTGTGAAATTACTCAAAATGTTATGTATGTTTGCTCATGTGTATGAAGAAGTCTTCATTTGATTAAAGAAATGCTGAAATGTGTCCCATACAAAATAGAGGCTGACCTTGGCTCCAAAGGTTTAGAAAATAACACCGAAAATCAGAAACAATAGGAAACCTCTCTCTGTTATTTTTTTCATGTATCATTCAGGATTTTATTTTTTGTCCTTTTTTATATCATGGTAAAATAAACATAACAAAAATTTACCATTTTAGCCATTTTAAGTGCATGTTTCTGTAGCATCAACTATATTCACATTGTTGAGCATATCAAGTATTTTACTGGATGACATTTCCACAAACATCAATTTAGACCATAATTCTTTATTTAATTTGATAAGAGAATGACCAGAAAAATTAAATTATTACTACTCCCAAGTATGATTTTAAGAAATGGCATGGATTAGCAGTCTCTAAGAAAAAAATGAAATTGTAATTTGATTATAACCTTTGACATTTTTAAATAAAAGCAGTCATTTTATGCTGTTTGCATGATGTTCTGTTTTGTGATTAATGAATGATTCAAAGGACAATGCAAGGGAATATCAGCATGGAAAATCAAATTTTCTCCAATTTAAATCATTAAACCATCTGTTTCTGCCCCAGACTGAAAGCAAACAAAACAAATTCAAAAAATTCAGATGTGAGTGTAAAGAATAATAAAATGCTGCCATTGTTTGGTTACATAATAAACTCAGAGGAACTCACTCAAAAGAATAATTTTTGTGCATTCTTTTTCTACTTGATGGCACAATACGCCTTTCGTGAGGCGTTGCAAAAAATTAAGTGACCCATTTTTCTCGTCTTTTATAGTGAATAAAATAAATAATATTTTGGATTTTTGTTCAATTGGTTGATTAGCTCTTCTCCTAGACTGTAAACAAAGTGTTTGTTTTAGTCCCCGTTACATAACCAGCATGACTCAGAGGCTAGCACGTAACCAAAGCTTAATGTGTTCTTACTAAACCATGTACTTTTTGTTACATAACTGACTGACTGGATGAATGAATAATTCTCTTCCTTCTCCTCTGTTCCAGCTTCAGCTCCAGCTGGGGAAACAGAACTCTGTCACCAGGGCAAAGTATGCTCTTTGAGCCAGAAGGGAGCTGACTTATATTGGACAAAAATCCCCGCCCCTTGTTCCTGATCAGCTCATTCTCATTTGCATGAGGATGCCAACTTCTGGAAGTTGGATTGGTCTCACGGGCACTGCCTTGATTTGTCAGAATAGAGGTTCTTCTGTTGGTTGAGTTGTGTAGCTCTGATTAGATGGAGGAACCCTCAGTCCTATTGGTTGAAATAGTACTCCAGAAACTTGTTTATAAACAAGAAGTGGCTCCGGTGGCAGAAACAGTGCAGGGAGGCAGTTTTCGCGTAGAAGCAGGCCCTTTGGTGCAGACCCCCAAGTGCAGTTTGTATCAGAAGCTTCCTGTACAGAAACGGCTGCTGTGTCTGCTGTGTGTGCGCGCGCGCGCCCAGTTAGCCACTAGGAACACTTCTTAGTCCTTGGGATTCACAGGTGAATCTCGCCAAACTCAGTAAAAACTAATAATTATTCTTTCAATTAAGGGTTATCAGAAAGTGTTTTTTCCCATTGGATGAACACTGTTTCAGATTGACCATCATAGTCTCCACAATGAAGTGCTGAACGTAGAGAAAAGTGCAGTCAGTATAAAGACAGAGATGAAAGTACAGACTGACTGGTTGATAAACTCACTGAACAAAAGAGAATAACTGCAGAGCATCATACTGTGTTCTCTTTAAATGGAAAAGATGGCTACAATGCCATCTTTGATGATTATTAAGTTAATATATTTATAGTGTTATTTACATAGCCACAAAATAAAACAAACAAAATTCTTAAGTTTCAGGCTCTGATACACAAGGAACCAACAAATACATTAATGGCAAATAAAATTACACCTCTGATAACATGTGACTTAGCAACATTACATTTATATAACCTATACTGTTCATTTTTGTTGAAACTGAAATATTGATGTTGAATTTGGCAATGAAATACAGATTTGCATTTCACTATTTTCCTTGATCCTTGCTATTTAGAACATAATACATTCCCAGCTGAGAAGTCTCTTTTATTGCTTTAACTATATATTCTTTAAAATAGCTAGTTAATTTCATCTGTTCCAACATTTTAAGGACCAATCAATTCCCTAATGGATCCAACAGATGATTATATGTTAGTTACTACTTCTACAAACCAGTTACAACTTAATGAGGAATGCAACCATAGTCAGGAAATATTTTACTTACAAAGTGAATGTTTTCTTGGCTTACTGTTTTGTCCATTCACTTTTGTTTGCATGGTTTTACTTTGGTTTTACTTCAGTATGCTTCTATGACTTCACACTTTACGATAACTTAAATCTCCTACTTCTACTTAAAAAAAAAAAAAAAAACACAGTGAAATCTTTACTTAAAGTCTGAGCCATAATATTATTTTACTTTTACTTGCTAAAGACAGGTTCTTTTTTAAAAAAATTTTAATTGTTATTCTTGTACAGTTTTCTGTCTTTTACTCCCATCCCTGCCCACCACCCTAGGTTCTTAAACAACAAGAAATAAATACATAAATCACAGAGCCAAATTTGTTCATGAGGTTAAATATAGTTGAAAGAGAATCTTTTGACACTATTTTTTTTCAAGATTAGCACACAATTTAAAACCCATAACTAAAATTATTCCAGAACTTTGTAGACTTCTGAATCTTTTAGAACATGTAAAAAGCACCTTGTGTTCATAAAAATAAGTTAAATATTCAGTAGAGCCCTATGAGATATGTAGTGATATTCTCACTTTATATATTTTGAAATAAAGCTTCAGGTAGGTGGAATTACATATGTAAACAGGGTCATGGAGTCCTAATCTGCAAAGCATGGATTCAAATTCAGGTCAATCTGATTCCTCTATTGACTCAGTTATCATGATGTTCTCATCAGTTTCTTCCATTATCTATCTATTGCATATACTCAGCAACACTTAATTCAGTACTTTAATAAATACATCTCAGCATTATATACAAATTACCAAACATTTGTAAATATTCTATAAAATTCTTAAGATAAAATTGATTAAAATCCTTCTAAGTGTCATTGAATATGTCTGCAGTAAACTCTCAAAAATTTTACTTAGCTTAGCAATGCCGTTTCTTTCAGTCATTTGCTTCTCTTTAGTTAGACCCATGGAGTTCCAGCTCATAGTTCCATGGGCTGGTTCCAAGGAAAGCCCTGAGATAACAGAAGACAGTGAAATCTCTCTACTTATAGATGTGCTCTGATGAATAGGATTTGTGAATTCCTGACAGCAAATAGAAAGAGAGGTGAAGGAAAGCCGGAAAATGAGGAGACAGTTATTTTTTTAAGTGCAACTTTTGATGATTCATTTTTCCATATTGAACATACATTGCACCTTATAGCTAAACATTTCAGCCATCTTTTCCACCTTCAAAGAATGCAACATGACGATGTTCTTCAGTTATTCTCTTTTGTTCAATGAGTTTATCAATCAGTCATCTATACTTCCATCTCTGCCTTATACTGACTGCACTTTTCTCTATGTTTAGCGGTATTGTGGGAACCATGACGGTGAATCTGAAATGGCGTGGATGCAATGGGAAAGCTGCAGCAAAGGCAGGAGAAACTCAGAGGATACTACTTCATCTCAATAATAGCCAATTTGATAACTGATATTTAATGGGAAATAATTAAACATTGCAGCTTCTGACCTTTTCAACTAAAGGTGAATTACTGTTACATATTTTCAGTCATTAGTTTTTTTACCCTAAGCTATTTTTTAAAGATTTTATTTATTTATTTTCTGACAGAAGGGAAGGGAGGGAGAAAGAGAAGGAGAGAAACATCAATGTGCGGTTGCCTCTCCTGGGCCCCCTACCGGGGACCTGGCCTGCAGTCCAGACTCGTGCTCTGACTGGGAATCAAACCAGCAACTCCTTGGTTTATAGTCCAGCACTCAAACCACTGAGCCACACCAACCAGGGCACCCTTAATCTATTTTTTCTCATAGGAAAACAATTTTCTTGAATAAAAGTTCATCTTTTCTGAATTGCAGAATATATCCTATTGGAATGTGGGTATTTTAACTTGTTTCTATAGCCATCTAACGTGGTGTTTTTAAATAGTTTCCAAGTACATGTTGTGGTCTAAAGGTTTTAGTTTACATTTTTTTTTTTAATTTCAACTGTGGTCTGCTGTGAGTCATTTTTCTCAAAGTTAGAAAATAAATTACTTCAGAGTTGTCACTGACTTATAAAATTAGGTACCCTTATTCTTGCTAGCATAGTTTTTGAACACTAAAACTAAAAACTACACACTAAAAATGTTACGATAATTTAAAGCTACAAAACAAGCAACTAAAGGACTAATGAATAAACATAGTAAATGAAACTATTCCATAAGGTATTCGAGGCTAAATTGAGAGTCAGTAAAAAGTGGGAAGAAGCATGTAACTTGAAACAAATCTTATTGTAATAGAAGAATGCTGCTGAATTTTCATAGGATCATGGATTTGTTGCAGGAAAAGTAAACATTTGACATCCTCCACACTGTAGACCAGACACAGTCCCAGACCCATGTCACCGGCATGCCCATGTGACCAGCTTGAGAAGTTATCAAGATGTGGATGGTTTGGTGAGTGTGAACAAGTTTTTCATGCAGAACTCAAAAACAAACAATAAGCCACTTTGGAAAACAGGCTGGTGATTCCTCAAAAAATTAAAAATAGAGTTATATGTGACTCACCGATCCCTCCCTTGGGTATCTACTTGAAAAACTCGAAAGCACGTATTTGAAAAGACATACACACTTCTATGTTTATTGAAGCGTTATTCACAGAGGCTAAGACATGGAGATAACCAAAGTGTCTTTTGATAGAGGACTGGATGAAGACGATATGGTACATGTAGACAATGGAATACTGCTCAGCCCTAAGAAAAGGTGGAATACTGCCATTTGCCACAACATGAATGGACCTTGAGAATATTATGCTAACTGAAAACAGTTAATCTAAAAAAGCTAAGAATCGCATGATTTCACTCATATGTGGGGTATAAAACTGAAACTCATGAACACGAACAGCAGTGTGGTCGTTGCCCGAGGGAAGGGGGTTGGGGTGGGTTGGGAGGTGAAGGGGAGCCTAATATGTAGTGACATAAGATGGTTCAACTTTAGGTGATGAGCACACAGTACAGTATAGAGATCCAGAAACATACACTTGAAGCCTACATGGCCTTATTAACCAGTGTCACCTCAATAAATTTAAAAAATACTGGAAAAACACAGTAAGAAATTCAGCTAAAATGTTTTCTACTTTTTATTGCCATTGTATACTGACAATTCCAAGCATTGTTAGTGATAAAATACTCCCTGAGACAGGCAGATTGCTCTGAAGGACTCTCATCCTCTGTATGTCACTGATCACAGCTCGAGAATAGAGCCTGTTGCCCTGGCTGGTGTGGCTCAGTGGATTGAGCACCTGCCTGCAAACCACAGGGTCACTGGTTCAACTCCCAGTCAGGGTACATGCCTGGGTTGCAGACCAGGTCCCCAGTAGGGAGTGCATGAGAGGTAGCCACACATTGATGTTCCTCTCTATCTCTTTTTCCACCCTTCCCCTCTGTCTAACAATAAAATAAATAAAATCTTTTAAAAAACAATAAAGCCTATCATGTATGGTACAAGAATGCATTTAATCACAGAACAAAATATAATACAGTAGACCCCGTGCTCATGTTTTTCTCTTTTCCACTCTCATGGATTAAGGAGGAAAAAGTTCCTGGTATTTCCCCAAAAGATTTCATAATAGTCCCTTTTTTCTCGATGAGGACAATTAAGGGTAAAACATGAAGCAAACTGCTTTATGGAGAAAACTGATCCAGGGAATTTCTTAAGGTATCAAGTTCTTGAAGTTTACTCTTAGTTTGTTAGTGAAATGGAGTTGGGGGAAAAAAAAAAAACAACAACTATCTTTGCTGAGCTAGCCTCCCAAAGTGCTGCAATGTTACAATTGTATTTCTGCTTTAGTTGGCATTAGCTTTAGCTCAGAAAGTTTCTCATTCTTCCTTTATGTTAATTACCCCCTTTCTTGTGCTCAACTTATTTTCCCCCTTTCTTAACATGAGAATGAATGTCACAAACTTAGAAGCCGTAGTAAAAAATAATTTTTCTGAGATGTTTAATTAAAAAGAGCTAAATCTGCTTACTGTTTTCCTAGGGCAGTGAAATTCCTTACCATGAGTTCCAGTGGACAGAGAATCCAAATCTATGCATTTGAGTGTGTGAGCATGAACAAGAGCAAATAGTAAGTTAGCAGTTTTTTATTACTTGGGAGGCTCTACAAATTCTAATATTTCCCAGGACAGTAAGATGTCATATAGGACTATTCATTTTTTAAACATATATTAATATTTTCAAGAAGTCAAAGAAATTTTTGGAGGAAAAAAGAGAAAACCTGTGACTTATGTTTCCTTTTATTTTCCCTCCAAACTTTGTTTTTAGTTACTGTATACAGTCTTTTCTTCTAAGGGTTCATCACTCAAAGAGAGTTTCAAAAGGCATCTGCTTCAATGTCCACTTATAATATTGGCATCACAGCCAGTGATGCCAGTGACTTCAGGATAAAGAGGGAGTTGGCTCCTCACATATGATATTGTCTGTGAGACTGGGAATGTTTCTGAGGTTCAGCACAAGAACCTCTAGCCATATGTGACTATCGAACACTTATATTGTAACTAATGTGGCTAAGTGAACATTTAAATTTTCTAATTTTACTGATTTGAATAAATTGCCAGAAGAAGCTAGTTGCTATATTGTTTAGTGCAGCATGTGACACTGCATTTAAAATATACTTACTCTGTATGGTCTTTCTCCTCTCTATTTTATACCAGGAAAAGCTACTCCTTTCGTTTTTATCCTCACCTGAGGGCATTTTTTCAATACTTTGAGAGAGAGAAGGGGGGAGAGAGAGAGAGAGAGAGAGAGAGAGAGAGATCAATTGGTTGCCTTCTTTTATAGTCCCTGACTGGAGAACAAATTCGCAACCTAGTTGTGCGCCCTGACAGGGAATCAAACCTGCAACGTTTTTGGTCTAGGGGATGCCCCTCCAACCAACTGACAACACAGGCCAGAACAGTATCACTTTCCTTTTAACAGCAAGACAAACTAGGCTATTCAGTTAACCTGTGTACCCTGAGGTTTAACAAAGGAGCTCCAAACGTTTAACAATGTTCAATCTCTGTGTGCAGCGCTACTTGGTGGGGTCCCCAGTGGTCTGTTATACCTCAGGGATGGAGGTGACTTCCATCTTCCGGTTCTGCTTGCATCCTCACATGGTGTCAATGGATAGGTCACAAGGGCTCCTAATGACTAGCAGCAGCAGTGACACATAGCCGCTCTGCCTCACAGTCTATCCGTCAAAATACTCAAATGGCCCCAGTGAACCTCCAGGAAGGCTTGGGTGTCTTCCCAGAGCCCAAGAAATAGAGAGAGCACACAGTGAGGGAAGTAAACCTCATTGCTCTGCATTTTAGCGGTGTGGTCACGGACACGTCAGTTAGACTATCCGGGTTTTAATTTCTTTTTTTTTTTTAAATTTAATTTGAATTGTTGTTCATGTACAGTTTCCTGTTTTTTACTCCCATCCCAGCCCACCACCCCAGCCCTCCCCACCTCCCTCCCATTTCCACCCCCCCTAGTTTTTGTCCATTTGTCCTTCATACTTGTTCCTGCAAACCCTTCCCCTTTCCCCCTGAAATTCCCTCCCCTCTCCCCTCTGGTCAGTGTCAGCCTGTTCTCTGTTTCAGTGTCTTTGGTTATATTTTGCAGGTTTTAATTTCTTCATCCCCTTATAACAGGGGTATTAGAGCTAATCTCACAGAACTGTGAGGATTAATTAGGATAATCTTATATAAATTGCATAGCACAGAATCTGACTCACAGCAAATGCTCAATACAGGTTAGTTCTATTGCTTTTTTAGGTCATTATTCATTTTTGGTGCTTATTTTTCTCCTTTAGCTAACAGTTAAACTTAGGCACCATAATATTTTCCACTTTAAATTTCACTTGGTGCTAGGTGTGAAAATTTTTCCCCCAAATATGGGAAGATTATCCAGTGACAAATTAAAGAAAACCTAAAATACACTGTTTCTTAGAATATCTGTAGACCCAAAACATTTATTACCTATTCGTGTATACCACCTATTCGTGGTATACATACTTGCCACCTGAGTACAGAAATCATATAAAAAAGAAATATACAAAATTCTAGTGACTTAGTAAACTGTTTTTCTCCTTTTCTCTCAGTAGTGAAAATTTCATAAATCTCAAACACCCTGCAAAATAAAAGCACTCTGTGCTTTCAAGCACAATGTGGAAAATGTAAGGGCAGGATGACATGGGGTGTTCAATGTGTATAAGAAACCCCTGAGTAAATATTAAAAATATGTTTATATAGCTGGAGGGCAAGTTCCAGCTGCTCCAGGCAGATTTAAATTATGCATTCTTATTTTAAAGAATATGTGACCTTTATTTCTGCATTATTTGGGAAATAATTTCTTTTCATGATTTCAGTGAGAAAAATGTCATGTGTGCTTTTATTTAATTGGGTATTAGCAGATCCAAACTAGTATTCAATATAATAAAGCTGCTTAATAATGGTTCAATTGAAAGCTAGATACATTCTTTCATATGAATATGCTAGAAAGACAAACACAGCACTCGCCTTAGTTAAAACCAAGACTGCTTGACCAGTGTTATGTCTCGTTAAAGCACGTGGGAGCTGAGGAGTTTTATTTCCACTGTGGTGAGGATGTCCAGTGCCCTTGATGAGCTTTGAGTGCAGTAGCGTATTGTGGGGTCCCGTTGACATTCTTCCCGTTTCCACCCACCCAAGTCCTTTTTTTATAACTGTTATTCTCAAACACACACACACTCACACCTAATATCTACTCCTTTATCTGTCTATGTGTATACACACATAAGGTATCCTACTTTTGAAATGTATTTTCAAAATAATAAATTAATGTATAAATATATTTTAAATGATATATAATCTAAATTATATGTAGTATATCAAATATATTTAATATATTTTAAATATATATTAAACACGTATATATTTTAAGTTTGTATATATATTTTTTTCTTTGATCTGATTTCTAGGTTGGAAGCAGTGCAATCCTGGTTTGAATGTGAATACATCCCCAAAGCACTTATGTTATTATGACATAATTTCAGCCACTGTTCTCTCACTCATAAACAATTTGAGGTTGAGACTGTGAGTGAAAAGAATTAGCCAAGTCTAACGCAGAAAGGAAGATAACCTTTTAATTGCACTATTCCATCTTTAGCAATTCCATTTCCAATAAGCTGCTATCTCCTACTCTGCTCCCCTGCATTACACAGCTCTTATTAAAGCCAAGCTTCAGAAAGAAATAGACTTCAAAAATTTTAAATGTGGCTCAGGTTATCTGACATAAATTTTGCAATATCTTTGACTAGTAAGTTTTGTATCCCTTTGTGTATCAGTACTGTTGTTTGAAGCAATATTTCCCAAGATACAATTAAGAACTGGAATTTCGTAAAACTTAATAAATGTACTTTTAATATGAAGTAATTAATTTTTTAATTCTCATTCAGACATATCTTATTATTGATTTTTAGAAAGAGAGGGACATCGGTGTGAGAGAGAAGCAGTTCGGTGGCCTCCCGTACTTTCCCGAACAGGGGAACGAACCCATAACCTAGGTATGTTCCCTGATTGGGGATCAAACCTACAACTTTTTGGGATATGGGATGATGCTCCAACCAACTGAGGAATTAATTTTTATTTAGACAGAAAATTGAGCTTTCTAAATGCCACTTTATTATGTGTGCGTGTTTGTGGTTCATTAATCAATCTTCCCTATTTAATTGCCTTGTTATGTTAAATCTCCAATCTGAAGCTCTGAGCACTAGAGACCATCATTAACAAGAATTAGCTTGGGTTCCACAGAAATGGAGATCACATGGAGGGTTAGCAACAGGAGAGTGGGAGGAGGAGAGAGGGGGAAAAGGTACAGAGAATAAGTAGCATAGATGGTGGGTAGAAAATAGATGGGGGGCAAGAATAGTGTGGGAAATGTAGAAGCTAAAGAATGTATGACACATGGACATGAATTAAAGGGGGGGAATGTGGGTGGGAGGGGGTGTGCAGGGTGGAGGAGAATGATGGGGGAGAAATGGGACAATAATTGTAATAGCATAATCAATAAAATATATTAAAAAAAGAATTAGCTTGGGTTCTAAATTTTCGCAGAATTCATCACGTCCCTAATTTTCTTGTTAGTGCTTTTAAAACTCATTAGTATACACCATTGTGTTTACCTCAGAATTAACTTTAGGTGTGGCTTTATGTACAGTTCAAGGAGTCTCTTTTGTTTCTTTTTCAAGGGGTAAGATTTTTCAATTTCAACTACAGTCTCTACACCTGAATTTCATGTTGGCAAAGCAGGGGAAAAATCGAATATTGTAAAATAAAGTAAAGTAATTAACATAAAATAAAATTAAAAAATAAAATAAAATAATATAAATCTACCATAGAATGGATCATGCTTTTGTAAGGATGGCATTAACAGTGGTATCCAATGAAACATTTTAGCAATGTATGCCTTTAAGACTAGTTTATTCTGACATAAGTTTCTACACAAAGTAACTCATCAGCATTTAATCAAGGCAGTCTGGGGCCTTGCATATGTCGCCAGCAACTGTCAAGATACTGTATTTAAATGGCTACTAACGTGACAATGGAAACACAGGTCTGAAATGTCAGAGTAAGAACTAAATATAAACCATTAGTTCCAGATTATGTGCATGTGAGCTTAACGTTTCTCTGTCAAATTCTAGTAGAACTTTAGCATCTGTTTCATAGTGAAAGTTACAGAAAACATAAATTTAAAAAATTAAGTTCATATAATGCAAAGGATAAATAAAAGTAAAGTATAATTATTTTTACAGGTATAATAATGTGTACACTTTTAGTTCTAATAGTTACTAATTTAAAAATACAAAGATTTACAGGTTAGATATCAGACTGAGTACAGATATCTGCTTACTCTAACTTCTTTTGCAGGTAACAAAAATAATGTGATACACTTTAAACAGAAAATATTTAATACAGGAAATTTGGTGAACAAAAAATGTTGGCAGGACTAGAGAAGCAGGCTTCAGGTTGGCCTCCTGAGGACTAGAAATAGTCTCCGATTCCAGCAAAGCAACCGTTGAATGCTGTCTCCGGCACACACATCCTTCCTGAGAGCCAAGGATTTGGAGCGAACCATCAGTACCGTGGGTTTCCCAGCAAGTTGGTCTGTGACTGTTCTCACCAGCAAAACAAATGGCTTGAGCACCAGTCACTTCGTTTTTGAACTGATTTTTAAGACTAACTCGCAAAGGAAGTTAGGAAAGGTAGGCTTTTCTGATTGTGTTTTGTTTCGAACTACCCAACTTCTACAGCATAGGAAGGTGCAGTGGAAGAACGCAGGCTTTTCTGCCTAGTGAGCCAATTTTACATGTCTGTCGCAGGATGATGAGACAGATATTTGGCAAATTTGGGGAAAATGGAAATTAAAACAGTCGAGATTAGTGGAGTCACTATGGCATGGAACACCAAAAGAAAGAATAATTATTTTCTAGGTAGGAGTAGAAAACTTATCAAGTCACATTAAATATTAAAAAGCAGGTAAATACAATTAATTAAAATTGAAATGTTCTGATTTGTGTCACCCTTCCCTAACTCATAAGATGAAGCTGGCTCTATTTTACATGTCTGTAACATTTTCCTCTAAGTGACACAGATGTAGGTTCAAAGTTTAAATTTCCTTAACTATGGATTCAATCCTCCTGTTTGATTCGAAAGTAATAAATATTTATAAAATCCCAGTATTATAAATACCAGTAATGTACTTTTAATGTTGAAAAAAACTGCACATAAGAACAAAAACTTATTTCGGTTTTAGAGTGGGTTATAAATACTTTAGTCTTTGAGAACATAAAGTATAAAAATTACAAGTGTAAAAACAGAAAAAAAGATGCAAAAGAATGACCCAGATGCTATTTTTTTTTACAAGTAATGTGTGATTACTTGTATTCTCCCACTAAAGTGGGTAATTTTTAAGTATATTTTATTGATTATACTATTACAGTTGTCCCCATTTTTCCCCTTTGTCCCACTCTGTCCAGTACCACCTTCCCTCCACCAATCCCCTTCCCTTAGTTCATGTCTATGGGTCATGCAGATAAGTTCTTTGGCTTTACAATTTTTTATATTATTCTTAACATTCCCCTGTCTGCTTTGTACTTACCAATTATGCTTCTTAATTCCTGCACCTTTCCTCCCATTCTCTCCCTTCTCCCTCCAAGCTGATAACTTCCAAATGATCTCCATATCTGAGATTCTGTTCCTATTCTGTTGTTTGATTAGTTTTTCTTTTTTTGTTTTTGTTTGTTGGATTCAGTTGTTGATAGTTGTGAATTTGTTGCTATTTTAATGTTCATAGTTTTGACCTTTATCTTAAGTAAGTCCCTTTAACATTACATGTAATAATGGCTGGGTGATGATGAACTCCTTTAGCTTTACCTTGTCTGGAAAGCACTTTATCTGCCCTTGCATTCTAATTAACAACTGCTGCATAGAGTAATCTTGGATGTGGGTCCTTGCTATTCATCACTTTGAATATTTCTTGCCAGTCCCTTTTGCCTGTTGACCATCTTATGGGAACTCCTTTGTAGGTAACTCGCTGCTTTTCTCTTGCTGCTTTTAAGGTTCTCTCTTTATCATTAACCTTTGACATTTTAATTATGATGTGTTTTGGCGTGGTCCTCTTCTGGTCCAACTTATTTAGGACTTTCTGTACTTCTTAGATTTGTATATCTATTTCCTTTTCCATATTAGGAAAGTTTTTTTTCCTTATTTTTTCAAAAAAGTTTTTAATTTCTTGCTCTTCCTCTTTTCCTCTTGGCTTTCTTGTGGTTCAGATGTTGGTACATTTGGAGATGTCCCAGAGTCTTATTTTTTAAATATATTTTATTCATTATGCTACTACAGTTGTCCCATTTTTTCTCCTCTTTCTTCCCTCCACTCTGCACCCCATTCCCACCCGCACCACCCACCCCGTGCTTTAGTTCATGTCCATGGGTCATGCATATTAGTTCTTTGGCTTCTCTATTTTCTATAGTATTCTTACCATCCCCCCGTCTATTCTGTACCTGCCATTTATGCTTCTTATTTTCCCCCCATCCTCCCTACTCCGTCTCTCCACTGATCAACCTCCATGTGATATCCATTTCTTGGATTCTTTTCCTGTTCTAGATGTTTGCTTAGTTTGTTTTTGTTTTTGTTTTAGGTTCAGTTGTTGATAGTTGTGAGTTTGTTCTCATTTTACTATTCAATTTACTGACAGATATTAATTTAATTATCTTTCATAGGGGTGTTATTATATTCTGACTAAAGATATATATTACTCTTTAAGCAACAGAAGAATAACCATAAAATTATCCCCCAAAATTAATATTAATAGAAGTAATGATATTAACATAATTTCTATGAATTAGGATTAAAGATAGAATGGAGAAAACTTTTATGTATAAGGCATGAGTTATTTATAAACTGTGATAATCCCACACCCTGTTTTCATCACTGATCTCATTTATTCCAAATTTTTTAAACAAAAGTTTGAGAATTGGCTTTCCCCTTTATACTGACTCTATCCATTAGGAGAAGCCATGTGAATATTTCGCCATTCCCCGGATCCTATCCTTGGATTATTGCTCTTTTTGTCTATCCAGGAATGCCAGGTAGTTGCAGGCATTGCTTGAGCTCACTAATCGAATCTAGGTGGGTGAGCCCCAAATCTCTGTGTCTAGCACAGTATGTACTTTATACTTCAGGCTTAGATACAGAACCTCCCAATGGTCGCCTCTACATGGGTATACACAGGCACCTCAAAATGATGTGTCTCGCACTGACTGTCCCAGTTACTCTATTAAGTCTCACCAGTGACTTAGTAGAACATATGGTCATAGTCAATTTTCCACACATCAATCCTTCATTAAGTCCTTGTAACTTTTATTCAATGCAAATATTTAATCTTTCTTCTTTATATTCCTCTATTCTTCATGTTATTTTAGGCTTTCATGTTTTCTGATCTACAACACTTTGTTTGCCCTCTCACTGCCCTGTCCTTTAGGCTCCCAGCCTGCTCAGGAGAGGGCCCTGTGACCGGTCCTTCTCCTTGCTAATGAATACCTTCTACGCATCCACATCCACAAATTACTCTACACACTTAGTGCTGATTGCAGTTTGCAGATTGTCTTGGAACAGTCTTTATGTAGGTCTGTTTTCAACTAGATTGCTAGGTTTTTCAGGTCAGCATTTGTGTCTTACTTCATCCTGTTAGCATGTCAAATCGACACTTGCCAAATGCATTAATGAGTAAATAAATGACTCATTGGTAATTCTTTTAAAAATTTTTTAAAGATTTTATTAATTTTAGAGAGAGGGGAAGAGAGAGAGAGAGGGAGAGGAACATCAATGTGTGGTTGCCTCTCATGTGCCCCCTACTGGGAATTGAACCAGCGACTCTTTGGCTCGCAGGCCAGTGCTCAATCCATTGAGCCACGCCAGCTGGGGCCCATTGGTGATTCTTTTATCAGTGGGCATAACATATCTCATGTTCGAAAAGATATTCTTAAAGAACCAGTACTGCTAAGTGCTTAAATGAACATTAAAAAATTACAGCTACATGTTATTTCAAAGAAATCATTTCCTAAGTAATGAAAATGTTAACTGACATATCTAATGACAAGGGAGGTAAATATGCTTTGTTTTTCTCATTTTGTGTGTTGCTCCAGATATGAGAAAGATGTTTCTTTGAGCAGGTCCCTCCAGGTGTCAGCCTGCAGGAAGTTATTTGAAACTGAGTTTCTCCAGGTGGTTTCTATGGAAGCAGAGATTAGCCCCCAGGAATCACATGCATTTTAAGAACCTTCAGCACATCTGGTACAGCCACCATCAGAGACAACTGAGGCAAATCCTTATTATAAAAGGCAAGTGGAAGGAAGATCAGTCACCTTAGTAGGTGTACCTGGGCTAATATAAATCTTTAAAGTGATACATATATTGTACATAAATTTAACAGTCAAAATTTAACTTGATTTTAAAGAGTTTTTTTCCCAAACTTTAAATTTTCTTGATTTAAATGATTAGAGCTAGTTATAGATATTTAAGATTGATAATCACTTTTTGTCAAATATTTTATCCATGCTTTTGCTTTGTACACAAGTTTCTCTTTTTTAATGTAAACATCTTTAGTCATATTTTCTCAGGAAAGGTTTCAAAAAGTTGAAAAAAGATGCAGCAAAGTTTGTATACTAATCATAAAAAATACTATGGTCTGATAATTCTCATTGTTAGAAAGAATTTAGGAATTTTTTAAGGATAATATTGGATTTATTTAATAATTTGTGCCAGAACTGTTGTAGGTACTTTGTAAATACTAACTCATTTAATATTATATATTTGTAAATATTAACTCATTTAATGTTAGGTAACAAATGTCAGAATTACCTTTGATCAAAAAAAAAAAAGGAATCTATAGCAAGGACTGCTTAAGAAATTTGTTCTCACTCAACAGACTTGTCCTAAACTTCATGCCTTGAGCCATATATATTCATTTTAGGTCACTTGACTACAATCAGACTAAAGGAAAATCACCATTAGGATGCCATGCACTAATTTGCTTAGAATAAGTAGGTAACAGCTCTGTAGATAAGGATGTAGACCCTGAGTCATATGGGGCATGATTAGTAAATAAACAAATTACAGTTTCCTTCAGGAATTAAAAAAAAATTTTTTCTAGGTAAGAAATCAACATTTTCCAATTCTATGTATATATAATTATAATTATATTATAAATATATTATGTATATTATGTTTAATATATACTATATACAATCATATTATAATTATATTATAAATATATAATTATACATACAATTGGAAATTTTATATATATATTTGGAAAATGTTGATTTCTTACCTAGATATATATATATATAAAATTGGAAAATGTTGATTTTATATATAATCAGTTATATGTAAAATTGTGTATATTACAAATTATACATGTTATAATTCCTAACATCATTTAAAATTATATATTATCTTTTATATAATATAGTATATTATAAATTATAATGTATTATATAATATACTGCATTATATAGCATATACTATATATCATGTTACTGTATACCACATATATTTTAAAGTATACTATATAGTACATTCTAATATATGATATAGTATATATGTAGTGTGCTGCATATAACATTATATAGCATATATAGCATATAATATATACTATATTATATAATATATAATATGCATGGTATACATGATTATAGATATTATAATTTATTATATATAATTATATATAGTATGATTTATAATGTTATTTAAAATTATATAATTATATATGTTATATATAATTACTTTTATATAGGTATATGATTAAAATAAGAAAATTAGTAAAGAAGCTCATGAAGTTTATAATAAACTACATAAACCATATTATATTTTGGGAGATTTTCTATATTTTTATAAGCAGATGTTGCAATAGATCTTTGATTCAATTTATTATTCACCATTTACTATCTGTAGGTTTTCTTGAGCAACTTATTCCTCCCCTAAGTTACAGTTTACTTAGCTGTAAAATCTTAATTTGTTGGAGTATTGGTGTGACGATAAGGTGAGATAAATCTATAAAATATATTAAACTCAGAAATATTCTTTTCCTTAGTATTATCAAGGAATGTCCTTCCCTCCTCTAATTTATTGGCAAACTTCAAGACATAGGTCAAAGTCACTTGTTTTTTTATTGTCTGCTACAGTAGGTTGTTTGTAAAACATGGCAACAATTATTACCTTCCCTACATCTGTTCATTTTGTAAAATATCTTTGCAGCCTTTCCCATTAAAATAGTCAATATTCCTACCCCTTGAATCTGATCTGTACTGCAACTAGCTTTTACAAGGTTATCATGGGCATGGCACAAAACAGTTCCATGTCTAGTTTGTAAAAGTCCTTTCACGTTTGTGCATTTTTCTCTCTGTCCTTTGAGATTGCTCTGTAAGCATGTCTGGGCAAACATGCTGATGAATGAGTGACCACATGGATCACAATGAAGTCAGCTCAGTTTCTCTGCTGAGGCCCCAGATATGTATGTGATTGTCTGGTCAAGATCAGCATATTCAACCACAGATAAATGAGGCCACAAAACAAGGCCAGTTGCCAGTGCTTTGCAAGCTTAAGAGTTAAATAAATGCTTGTCGTTTTAAGCCACTGCATTTGGGGTGATTAGTTTCACAGCAATAACTAGTTCACACATTTTAATCCCCTGTTATATATTTATTCCCTCTGATGTGTTAAAAGTATGTGCACCCCCCACTTGCCACTTGTCCCACTATTCTTTGATTTGCTACTGTCTTTCTTACACTGTGGACCGATATCCCACAGGGACAAGGGCAATTTCCTGCTCATTAAGGTGACCTTATTACTAGGTTAAATGCCTGACACATTTAGGTATGCAGTAAATGCTGCTAACTGATGAAATCAGCCAAAATGCTCAGGCTATTGTAATATTTTGGCAAAATTTAAGATTACTCTTGTTTCCTTATCTCTTCCAGATAATGTAGCTATGACTTGCTTTATGTTTTCTCATAGCTGCACTGACTTGAAATGTCCCGAGAGTTTCAATGATATTTGCTATTCAAACATTTTTTGTTCCAATTAATGGTGGTGGTTCTCAAGGGTAGGGCAGCATAAATGACTGGTCTCAGAGACAATCTCTTCCTGGGAAAACTGAAGTGGAAAATCAAAATATGCCATGGTTTTAATGAAAAACAGTCTGCAGAACTCTCAGTAGAAGTGGGAACCTGGGAATTATATTGTGAAATAGAGCATGTCAAACACAATATGGCCACTGCTCTCAGCTACTATCTCTGGAAAAATGCAACAGCACAATCAATGAATTGACCTATTTATCTCTTTAACAAACCTGTAGGAACTCCATTACTGGGCAATGCTATTCTTTAAAAAATGAGGATGTATGCAATCTTTCTTTCAGTTTTCTAGCTGTTAACCATAAAGCAATTACGATTTAAGTACATTATATATTATATTTGTTACCATCCATAGGAACTCAGCACTTAACCACATCCACACAGACATACTCTATGAAATATTTGTAAAAACACTTTAAAGTGTATAAAATGCCTTTTTTATTTTATGATGTAAAGAATGCAGGGAAGTAGCTTCAGTAAGAACTGCCAATTTCTTTTAATATTAGAGGCAGCAAAATCACAAAACTTAATGTATTAAATTTCTCAAAGTAGTTGAGTCGTAATTGCAACAAAATTATTACCTCCAAATCATTGTTCTGTTTTCAGCCAACCAAACTTGACTTTCATGTAGGTTCACCTGAATCTGTATTAACCCCCTTCTTCCTTTCACCACCGAGTGCCAGGTTACTCACTTCGTTCAGCATTTTACTTTAGGGCACCAAACAGAGTCATGAAAATGTCTAAACTTGATTTCCAATGAAAACAACTTTGTGCACAGTAAGGAAATCATTGCCAACGACTGGAAACAACTTTAAGACAAGATTATGAGGCACGCACACCTCTTGGTTTCTTAAATGAGTAAGTTAATGGCAGTTGCAGCCTGAGGCAACCCTGGGATTCTCATAACCATCCAAGGTTTTACTTAATGGTAGATCTGTGTGCTAGAGGAAAATTATGCTTCACCTCCATAATGTACCGTCAGTCCTTCATCCACTTAATCAGCGTTCACGGAGCGCCCACCATCTTCCAGGAGCCCTGCTGGGTGCTGGCTGCATGGTGGCGAACAGCACCAACATGGTGCTTGGTCCCATGGAGGTTACTCTCCAGGGGGAGGCACGTATTTTTAACAAATGAACATGCAAGTATGAAATTGGATAGTGTGATAAGTGTTATTAGAACTAGAACAAGCAGGTGCTCTGTAAGAAAACAAGGAGGGATGTGGGCTTAGAGAGAGTCGGAGGACTCCCGTGCCGAGGAAAGAATAGAGCAATGTCTGATTGCTCCGTGATGGGCTGGGGCCCTGAGGGGCTGCCGGGGGGGGAAACAAGTGAGTCCAAGTAAACGTGAGGAAGGTGAGAGACGCTAGCTCATACAGAACCATGAAGAGCAAGGGAAGGGGCTCAGTTTTGAACGAAGAGCATCGAGAATCCCCTAGACAGATTTTAACCTGGAGAATGATGTGATCTAACTTGTTTTTTCAAAGATTCACATAGCTACTCTATGAAGATGACTGGGGAGAATGAAAATGGGGGGGGGGGGGCTAGTGAAGTTTTTCATGGTGGCATAGGCAAGGGTTTTTGTTGGCTAGTACTAAAGTGGGACAAATGAAGGTGAGATGAACTATACGCAGTTTTCAATCATTTCTGGTGTAGAATGACACAAGGGAATGACCACAAGTGGGAGTTCAGAAAACATGTGGGTCCAGCAAGACTCACAGCTTTTTATGTGGAAAATACAGCATGGATCAAATTTTGAATATTTCCAGGATTCCTAGAAAACGTGAGATCTCATGAGATTTCAACTCAGGACACGTACTACAACATGGACAAACTTTGAAGATATGCCAAATGGTTAAAATCAGTCACAAAACAAATGCTTTTGTATGATTCCACTTGCATGGGGTATCTAAGCAGTCAAAATCATAGACATGGAAAGCAGATTAGTGGTTAGCAGGGCCTAGGGGGAGATGGAAGTGAGGAGTAGTGTTTAATGGACAGAGAGTTTCAGTGGGGAAAGTTGAAAAAATGCTGGAGATGGGTGGTGCGGTGATACTTGCACAACAATGTGACTATTTAATACCACTGAACTTTATACTTAAAAGAGTTAAAATGGTACATTTCATGTTATATGTATTTTATCCCAATAAAAAAATCAGAAAAAAATATTTAACTCAGAAACAATGAATCTTATTACCTGGTTGATTTAATAAAACCTGCACAGATATTTAGGAATATATTCTACATCAATTGAATACATAATGTGTGTGAACTAAAATGTAATGCAAATAAAATATCATGCATCTTTGCTGTGGCTGTGTATTGAATTTTATTCAAAAATTCTCTGAGAATGTTTCGCATGCTCTGTGTGTTGGGATTAAGGCATTTTCTTGTCCTTGTTAAGATCAAGTATTTCGCTTCTCCTCATTTTAAATAACTTTCACCTGACTTTCATTTCCATATCAATACTTTCATTCTAGCAATAAAATTTTATTGTCAGTCTTTCCAAGTTTTTATTTTCACCTTTTTATGAATACTATCAGGAGACAGGAATGAGCTTTACCCTTACACACCAACATGCCAGTCAAATTTATACGCTAAAGTTAATCCAAAAGTTTTGGAGGACTTATTTTCTCATGATTATCCAAATGTGTCAATTCAATAACATATAGATGTTCTTCAAATTCAGTATCATGAAAATCATATTAGGCCACTGTACCCATTAAAGTGAGTGGATCCTGAGCCTTTTGAATTTGAAGAGAATTCGCTCCATCCACCCTTAGTTTGGTGCAATGTCTTACTCATAATACATGCAGAGAAGTACTTGACGGACATAGTGAAATTGTATCCTCTGTCTACCATCTTTTGATGAGCCTTCTGCTGTTTGGTTAAGCTATCACATTATTCAACATAGAAGAGAAATAAATAAAGTCCCTGCCTTCCTTACAGCCAGGATATGGGGTTGCAACCTATGTTTCCCAGTCAGTTTCACCTATGGGAAGCTTTCATTTAAGTCAGCAATGCGAGAACAGATATGCAGCAGGCCATGTTTTTGCTCCCGCAAGCGCTGATACAGATGTCTGTGCTGGGGGAGGGCAGTTGTTAAACATCAAGTTCTTGACTCAGAGTAGCTTCTGTGTGGGGCTGTGGTGGCTACAGAGCAGTCAAGCTCCTGCAAACTTTTGGGTGGCAGCAATATCACATTCACGGGGTTTTCATAGGAACTCTTTTTTTTTTTTTTGGCAATCCTTCACCTGTTTCCTAGACACACTGATCCAATCCTATCTTTCTAGGCCTCATAATGATTCTATATCTCATCTTATATCCTTTTTATTAATTACAATGTTTCTGCATCAGTCAGTGCAACTTCATTCTATTTTTTGAAATGAAGAACCCAATTGATAAACTTGATAGAAACATTCCTTTAATCAATCTCAGCCAATCAATGGATTTATTAATGACATTTGTAAATGGCATTTCATTCATCATACATTCAGTCATTCATTCATTCAAACACTCATTCAGCTTCTACTATATCCCAAGGACAGAGCTGGTTGCAAGATAAGCAGAGACTAATAACATAAATTAAGAATCATGGCTCAAGAATATTTAAATCTCATCAGAGGGGACTGATAAACAAATGAACAACCACAGTAATAGTGTGGTGAGCAATTATAAATACCCAGAGAGAGCTATGTTAGAATATAAGAGGGACACCTTTGCTAGACTTGAACAAAGAGGACTTCAGAGAAAAAGTGGTGCTTTCCCAAGTTTGACTCATAGATCACTTGCCATGCAGTCACCTGCTGGTGCTTGAACATGCTAAGTTGTTTGTTTTACTCTTTATCTATTGTGTGAACAATTTTTTTTTTTTTAGTTAGAAATCTGCACAGAGAGCCAACACCCCAAGGACATGAGTTGGGTAAGGGAAGGTAATGGACCTGGGAAGCTGTCTGTTCAAAGAGATGACAGTTGAGTGATTGGGGTCTGAGACCGAAGGACTGAAAAGGACAGATAACTTCAAGCATCTCCAGATTGATGTACTTAGACACTGGTGTACAGCACCAAAGTTTTGAGTCATGGAGATCTGGATTTGAATCCCCCGCTAACTCCACTGCCTCTGTTGTTGCAGTTTAGCAGGCTACAGAGTCTTTCCTCTAATAAAGGGGAGTGATACCAAACACATTAGAAGGTGGTGAAGATTACACTTAATTGTATAAAGCATCGATTTCCAGCGAAGGTTAGCTTCATTACCTTTATATATCTTCTTGCCAAAAAGAGTCGCCTATTTTTTTCCACAGTTTTGGTCTTTAACTGTTATGTATCAGATGGCAGAGGAGTGTAACTGCCATTTCACTTAATGCAATGCACAGAAGTGCAACTGTGCAGATGGAAGCCTAATAACTGTCTTTTAACAAAAGTTGTGACAGGGGTTTATACATTTTTAAGTCATGTTTAATTTTATTGAGTTCACATTACATTCTACTAAGGAAACATAACCCTTTGAAAAGCATATGGGAATGTATTTCTTAATTATAAAATATTGGCTCTCATCTAGCATGCAAAAAAAATAGCAAATGAGAGAAAGACGTATTTGGCTAAATGTGAAATATTTTAAAATGTATTGGGAATGTGTTAGCAGATGTGTCTCAGGGTTTAACGTTTGTTAGTTTTTGGTGAAGTTCAGTGTTGGCATAATATTGTCGTGAAGATCTAAACTTTGTTCCTAAGAAAATAAAAACTGTATCCACCTCTCTGATTATGACCTTTTTGCTATTTATTCATATAAAAGAGAGAGGACAGGGACAATTATGCTTGAAATCACTATTTTTTGAGGCTTTCAATTTGGTATTTCATGCTGTCCTCGTTTCCTTGATTTCCCATGAAATCAGATATTATTTTCTAATTATTGCAGCACAATAACAGCTGAGCTACAGCAGGCTTTTCCTGTTACTGAGTTTGGTAAACAAAACATTCATGATTTCAGCAGATGTCTCTGATTTGAGAGGCTTTACTTTTCAAGGCAGGGGATGATCAAGCTGCAGACACAAGTCCAGCGTACAAGGAGCAATGTGCTCACCACGGGGTCAGCAGCCGTTCCTGTCTGAGATGCCATCCGCTCGCCAGCCGTGCTGGCCCTCCACCGTGTGCACGTTTTCCCTTCCTTCCTTCTTTTAGATCACTGCATAAAACTCACAGCACAATTTAGTTTTTAATTAATACCGATTTGTCCTCGATTTTATACTATTGCTCTTCATGTGACACTACATTGTAAAATGTAATTATTCACTGATATTGGTTATGACTCTTCTTGCTTTAAATGTGGATATAGATTTCTTCTGTCTGTGATTGTTTTTAGATGCATTGTTTTTATTGTGCACTGTCAACTGTCCATGTTACAGAAAGCCATCCACGATGTGATGTAAATCAGGCGTTTATAGAGACGACACGTGCTGTGTCCTCTACAAAGCATACATTGTAGCTTCTGTGGACTCTCTCCAAGACATGGCTGTATTTTCCCAGTTTTGTGCCTTTGATTATTCTGTGTCTTCTGCCTGTGATAGATAGTTTTTGCCTTTATAGCCATAAGTTCCATCTTTAAGGCCATTGTAAATGGACATTTAGGAGAGCTTAAAATCTTGCCATAACAAACGAGCAGCAGTTGACACTCTTGTCTATGTCTTTATGTGTGTATGTGCAAGAGTGTCTTCGGGAATGTATATATGTGTATGAGGTCTGTCTGGAAAAAGTTCAGCCATTGTGAATATAATAAGAACAGTTCACACAGCATCAGTGTAAACTGGCAGCCATGGAGAGTGAACTGGAATGCACGTGCATGAATGATGAGGACTTCACTGTACTAGTCAGTGGGTGCAGATGACAGTGCTGAGTGTGCGTGTGTGCTGTGTGGCTGACACATCCAAAATGACTGAGTGGGTAGAGTAATGAATCTGCATCAAATTTTGCATTAAACTTGAACATTCCTTTGAGGAAACTACATTGATAATTTACAAGGCTACAGCAATGGGCAGCTGGTGATTGGCAGCTTCATCACAATAATGTGCCTGCTCATGCATCATGTCTTGTGCAGAGATTTTGGCAAAACTCTGTGGGTTTTTTTTTTTTTTTGCAAAAATCACCCAGGTGACTCAGCCCTGCTACAGCTCAGATTTGGCACCCTGTGACTTCTGGCCTTTCCCAAAACTAACATCATCTTTAAATGGGAAGAGATTTTAGTCCTTTGATGAGATTCTGGAAAATATGATGGAGCAGCTGATGACTATTGGGAAAACTGTGTGATGTTCCAAGGTGCCTACCGTGAAGGGGACTGTGGTGTCGTTGTCCTATGTACAATGTTGTATCTTGTATCTTCTTCAACAAATGTCTCTATTTTTCATATTACCTGGCTGGGTACTTTCTGCACATACATATTGATGTATATATTTATACATAGACATTTGAGATTATATATATAAAGTGCTCTGTTACTGTCTATCTCCACCTGGCTTCCCAGGGGCCTTGGTGGAAACAGGTCAACTACGGCAGATACCTTAAGGCTCATCCAGCGTGCGCCACCTTGGGGCAGCTGTCAGCAATGTTTGGTCCTAGCATGAAGCAGCAAGTACTGGGGCAGGAACTCTTACTAGTTTCTCTCTTCTTTTGTAGGAGACTCATGTGAATTGCCTCACTGGGGCCTGGCCCTGGCCTCTGGTTCCAGAATCGACTGTTCTGGATGAAGGGGGAAACCCAGTGCAAAAGTCTTTTTTCCCCATCTCACTAGGTTTTAAGAGATCTCTTGACATCCTGACACACACACACCTATATTTGGTCTTTGGTAGTACCCAACAGTAATGATAGTTACCATTGCTTGACATTCAATGCTAACTATTGCTATATTTTAAATATTGCTAAATCTTTGACATCTTAATTTCAAAAGCATTTCACAAAATGTAATACCAAGTATCTCATTGTGTTTTCAATTTTAACTTCCCTGACTACCAGTGACATATCCTAAAATTCCATAGTCACAAGAATAGAGGTATTTTATTTTATTTATTATTTATTTATTTAATTTGATTGTTGTTCAAGTATAGTTGTCTGCATTTCCCCCCATCACTCCTTTCCACCCCAGCCATCCACACCTCCCTCCCCTGATTCCACCCCCCTTGGTTTTGTCCATGTGTCCTTTATAGTTGTTCCTGAAAACCCTTCCCTACTTTGCCCCCATTATACTCTCCCACCCCCTCTGGTTACTGTCAGAGGGGGAGTACTGTTCTTAATTTCAATGTCTCTGGTTATATTTTGCTTGCTTCTTTGTTTTGTCAATTAGGTTCCCCTTAAAGGTGAGATCATATGGTATTTGTCTTTCACTGTCTGGCTTATTTCACTTAGCATAATGCTCTCCAGTTCCATCCAACCATGCTGTTGCAAAGGGTAGGAGCTCCTTCTCTCTTTCTGGTGCATAGTATTCCATTTATATAATGGAATTAAAAAAGCATATATGCTGGAATATCATTTACATAAAATCTAAAAGCAGGTCAGTCATGCCTATGTATTTTCTATGAACGCATTTATAAATAGAAAAAATTGGTTACTTCAGGAACTGGCATTTAGTGTGGGTACACAAGACTTCATTTGATTATGGATAGTTTATGTTGCTGGTGGGATCACAGGTGTTGTATTTTTTTTTTTTACAATATTTGTGAGCTTTCCAGCTCACAAACATTTTTAAGGCTAAAAAAGTATGAATTGCATATAGGTGATTACTATTTAATCCTCTGATCTTTTGTTGTTTCTTCCAACACATAGAAGAAAGAACGTGAGCTGTGCTTAATCCTGTTCCACCGTTCCCTCCCAAACTGGAGGCATCGCAATCTCTTTTCTGTTACTGCAATTGTATAACAAAGCCTCTTTCTGCTCTTACCCTTTCTTCATGCAGTCTATTTTATTTTGAAAATTGCCCCTAGTTCTACAATATTTAAGCCACATCATGCTATTTTTCAGCTAAAAACTTGGAATCAATTCCCATTTCAATCACGATAAAAATGCATTTCATACAATTGCCATAAGACCCCCTGTTAGTTCTCTGACCTTATCTCTTATTAATGTTCTGATCAGAAATGCAGGAGAATGCCACAGGGTATTTGCTTAACATATTATTCTGCACAGAACACAGTCATTGAAGATGTGCTTAGCTAATTCTTGCTCCTCCATGTCTTTTCTTAGATTTTACTTTCTCAAAAGGATCCTCCTAAACCACTCTTTTAATGCTACAACTTGCTCTCCAACTACAGCACAATGCTACTCATTTCCCTTCATTCTGCTCTAGTTTTGCATTTTCAATGGCACTTATCAATTTTAACAGGCAGCATGATATATTTATTTATCAAGTTTACTGTTTTTTGTGTCTCCTTCCACTAGAACATAAGCTCCCTGAAGCAGGGAACCTTAGTTTGGTTCAGCGATGATCCTAAGAAGCTATAATATATGGCACTCAGTAATTATTTGTGGAATGAATGCATAAATAAATAACTGAGAGAAGAATTTTTTCATATTTTATTTCATACTCTGGCAACTTTCTCATGGCAGACAAAAGCAAGCGGAGTTGGTGGTACTGTATAAATAATTTCCCCATGAGTATGTTTGTATATTTTCCTGAATTCCTAAAGCTAAATATGCCAAACATCAATCTATGCATTGTGGTGTGAAGTCATTGAAGTAGTGCCAGACACAGTGTTAGAGATGAGAGGTCCAAGAATTCTAAATTTGCATAAGAGAAGTTCCGTCTCCAGAGAAGTCCATGGTCACTGTGTAAGTTAATGAAAACAGAAAGTATTAGTTTTGCCTTCTTCTGATTAGAATTAAAAAGAATACCAATTCTTAAAATTTCAGGCCAGAAAACACATGCACACACACATACACACACCATTTCTGATTTATCATCCAAATCACGTGGCCCACATAAGTGTATAAGGTTAGAAAAAAGCAATTCTGTTATGTTTCAGGATGACCAGAAATATGTGGGACCATAATAATGACTACCTGAATATGCTCATATAATTCCAGTATTCTTTTCTTTTATCTCTGCCACCTTCCATGTATCTTCTATAAATTGTGGACGGAAAGAGAAAGATCAAGCCGTGAGCACCTGATGTTGGCTCAGTTTAACCACTGAAAATATTTATTCATCTGAAAGCTTCACCTTTATTTACTAAATGCTAATGCTACTCCAAAAAAATGGCCTTGGGTACTCTGGAAATCACCTTCTTTTCATGGCGGTAACTAGGAATACACCAAACCTAGTGATTTCTGTTGCTGACTTCCTCTTGAAATTATTTGGAGCATTTGTTAAACATAAACCATTTGGTATTACTTTAGGACATCAAGATCGAGTAAATCTAAAGTGAATATCTTTAATGCATGTTTAAAATGGTCAACTCTGGTATCACTATGTGGTGAATAAATTTATTTCCAAAGAAAAAAATGAAGGTCTCAAGTTTTCTCGACTTTCAGAACACTGACTCAAATGTAGCTTAGGGGCAACTAATCAGTATTTCCAATTATTGGGTAGGCCAAAAGGTCCATAGAATATTTTTGTAAAATAAAGAGACATTTTTCATTTTCACCAATAAATGTGTTGATTTGGATATTTTGAGTATGGGGGCTATCTCCTACATGGTATAATGTTGATTGTTCTTAATTAATGTCTTGATTAGATCACTATCAACTTCAGCCAGTCTACCTGACCATTGAACATCATCCAGTGAGAAATCTCTAGCAGGAAACTTTGCAAACCACTTTTGACATGTTTGATCAGTTACAGCTTCTTCTGCATACACTGCTTAAGCACTTCAGTTGCGTTTTTACTTTTCTTGAAATAATAAAGCATAATATGTAGAAAATGTTGTGTATTTTCTTCCATCTTCAATATTAAAATGACTCCAAAAAATTCACCAATTTTGATAATTTTTTTAGTGCACACTGACATGACACCTGTCACAATACTATCTAACAAAAGTGTTTTGAATGAAGTTAAAGACAGCTAAGCACTACTAGAGCCATCTTATGGAAAAAATCAAGTGAACTTTTTGGCCAACATAATAGTATCTGAAGTGATTCTGGTGATCAGGTTTGATATCAAATAACACAACCCATTATTGTAGAAGAAGTAACCGGCACCCAAAGTGGGTTAATTCCTGTCTCCAAGGCTTGATGGCTAGCTAGAGGCAGTGTTAGTACTAGAACTGAAAGGTGATACAGAATGTTCACATTTTTAAAAATATGTGGAGGTAATCTAGTTTGCTTCTTTTAAAACAAACAAAAAAATGAGTTACTTAGGGCAAGGAGTTTGCAATTTTTGAGTCCAAACACATTGCCATACAACAGGATATTTATGACTAATTATGGCATTGGTGTCTTCCTTTCTTCCTCCTTCCTTTCTTCCATCCTCTGTCCCTTTCTTTTACAGTTTTCTATACCATAAAACTCTTCTCATTGATTAGCTTTCCTTTTTTGTTCTGTTTTGGCTATACCATACCCTAAAGAAGTAACTGAATCTCTTCAAGATTGCTTACCGTACTGTTATTTACAATGAAGGGACATAAACTCCTCCACCACATGCCAGTTTCTCCAGCAAGATGAGAAGGCACCGCATGATTGCCAATACATATCCCCTTCTCTCTTATTACCATGCATTTGTGAAGATGTGCATTTTAGGTTGCACTTGCCTCAGATTAGCTACCTCTGTCATATCCTAAGATGTGCCTATTGTACAGCCAGATCATAGCAAAACCTCTAGAATGCCAATTCCAGTGCATTGTTCAGTTTTTACATCCTTGAAGACACTAGAAAACACTGTAATGAATATTAATGTATCTTTTCAAATATTAAATTACAGAAAAATGAGATATTTGAAAAGTTAATAAACTTATTTAGTTGTATCTCAAATTGTCTTTACTATTTCTCACGTTTAGCTCTGTAGAAAAAGCAAAATACAAGTGAAACAAAATTTCCAGGTCACTGAGTTCTTTCTGAAGGATCTGTCTGAGCTGCACTGTAATCTTAAACACATTCTCTAAGCTCTTTGCCTTTGTTTCTGCACTTTACTGGCAATAACTTTCTATTTCTAGAATTTCAGTAGACTCAGACTTGGGAGAGGAACTTCAGTTAAGGGAAAAGGAAGTTACTGAGGAAAGATAAGAGTAAATGCTCATTCACATACCTATTAGCCCTATTGCAATTTCATATTAGAAAGTAGCCTCTTTAATTTTTTTATACATTATTTAACAATGATTAATATGGAAATTCTTTTCTTAATATATAAATATTTTAGTTGGTGTTCCTAATAAAAAGTGATTCAAATATGCACATAAAGCCCATGGAGTAGCAAGCCTAAAAATATTCATAATAAAACTGTATGATCACATTTGGCAATTATTAAAGATTTTTGATAGCAATTTTTGCTATTTCAAGTGGAAAAGAAATAAGAAGGGCAATTATGGGGAACAGGATTAGTCTTGATTTTTGAAAACAAAAATTGATGGTCATATTTCACTGCAATTAACCAAACAGCACAAACCATTATTGATAGTTGCTCCAAGGCTGCACTGTAGGTTATCCCACTGTTTTAAGATTTTCTATATATAGATGCTATTAATCATTTAGCTGTTATTGTGGATATGGCTAATCCATGCATCCTAGATATAAAAAAAGGTATCAGCACAATTATTTAACAATTTTACCTACTGTTCCAGATGAGAATCAGGCACCTGATACCTCTTTGAATTAATGTTATAATTATACATTAAAAAACTTTTAGAAGTACCAATTTAATTACAAAACATTAGTGAGTTTTCTTTCCCTTTTATGCTATAGGATGTTTCATCTATAAAGTATAGGAACATGCACATGAAAAGAGTACTTTTTCCTTATACAGTTCTTAATATTTTTATATTTTGGCCTAAATTAGACTAGCTGATCTCAACTAAGGTAAAACTTTTTCTGAATGACAACTTTTGCAGACACAGCTACATTGTATCATTATAGTGAATCAATTATTTCTTATTTAGTTCTTGTTTAAATTATAAATATATTTAGAGAAGGATAAGTTTCATAAAAATAAATCATTATGCATTATGTATTTGATTTGATCAGCATTTGTTTTATTTCAGAACACCAGCAATACCTTTATTTCAGCCAGCAAATATATAGTATTAAACAAAAGCACTTTCATATTATAGTATATAGCTTCCAGAACCCTCCAACATTAATGTACACTCACATGCTGCCCAACAATGGGGATATATTTTGAGCCATGGGCATTGGGTGACTCGCCATTTTGTGAATATCATAGCACGCACTTACACAAATCGGGATGGCATAGCCTACTCCACACCTAGGCCACATGGTATAGCTTATTGCTCCTAGGCTACAAACCTGTACAGCATGTTACTGTAGTGAATACTTTAGGCAACTGTATCACAAGGGTAGTTTTGTATTTAAACATGAAAAGCAATAAAATATGGAATAAAAATTAAACAATGGTACACCTGTGTAGGGCACTTACCGTGAGTGGAGCTGGCAGGACTGGTCTTTGATCTGGGTGAGTCAGTGAGTGAGTGGTGAGTTACTGTCAGAACCCAGGACATTACCATATACTACTGTAAATTTTTTAAATACTGTCCACTTAGACTGCACTAAATTAAAAAAAAAAAAAAAACACCACCTGATTAAATCATGCACCATAGAAGATGCAGTCAAGACCCCGGTAAATATTAAATATATGAGGTTGCTCCTGGCTTAACACAGCATACTCTTTTGCAATAAATTTGTTTTAAATTTTTATTCATTTTTAGAGAGAAGGGAAATGAGGGAGAAAGAGAGGGAGAGAAACATCAATGTGTGTGAGATACATCAACCAGTTGCCTCTCACATACCCCTAATCAGGGACCTGGCCTGCAGCCCAGGCATGTGTCCTGACTGAGAATCGAACTGGTGACCCTTTGGTTCTCAGGCCAGCACTCACTCCGCTGAGCCACACCAGCCAGTACAATAAATTTTTTTTATAAGTGGGAAGAGTATACTCCAAAATAATAATAAAAATATAGGGTAGTAAATACATAAACCAGTAACATAGTAGTTATCATTACAAATAATATATACTGTAAATAATTGTAGGTTTGTTTACATCAGCATCACCACAAATACATGGCTAATGTGTTGTATAATGATGTTAGGGCAACTACAACATCACTAGGCTGCAGGAATTTTTCAGTTTCTTCATAATCTTATGGGGCCTCTGTTGTGTATGCAGTTCCTGGTTGATCACAACATCATTATGTGGTGGTTACTGTAATGTAGTCACCAAAGTGCTTGTGACAATGAAGACTCCCAGTTTCCAACACAGGATTTTCTCTGAAGTTGGTTGGAGGCGAAGAGACTGGGAACCTGCTCTTTTAACAAATGCCCCCAGGCTGGTGGTTTTGGGAATTGTGTTTACAGAAATACAGTGTTTGAAACCCAGTGAATTGAAACAAAAGTCATTTATCAAAAGCTAAAGAAGTATCTCTTCTGTTACCTGAAACTGATGCCAATTTTTTCCATGGTAAATAACTTTGGGACCTACAGTTTGCGAATAATTCTAATTGAAAGTATTTATTACTTTTCACTTCCAAATGTAAAGAATGAATTTCACAGACCTGTGAAAAATTGCTAATTGAAGAGTAACATTTATGTAAACAAAATATTTAAGGACATTTAAAACTAGAGATTTTTAAAATGGAACATTTAAAATGGAAGGATCTTTTTAAAATGTTCAATAAGTGTTCCTACATCAAATTTGTGTACAATATACACAAATGTTGATTCTCATAATGCATCCTCATAGTACCCTGCAAAGAAGGATCATAATGAAAAATATAGTTCTGGTATATTAACTTGGAACTAAACAATCCTTACAATGATCATATTGGAAATATTTATTTAGATGGTAAAAATCTCATTTTTTATTTCCAAAAGCAGGGATTGATTATAATGAACTAGCATAGTTTATTCTTCCATTTTTAATTACATTCTAATTCTTAGTGCTCATATTCCTATAAAAAGTACCTATACAAGCCATTATGATTCTTCTCTACGCTCAAAGATGTAGACATGTAAGGATAGACAGGAGGAAACAAATAGCAGAAATTTAGTATTAAAAATATATATCAGATCCAGCCTTTCCTTTCTGTCATTTCTACTCTTATCTTTCCCCTCCTCTCTCTTCCTCCAGCCTTATAGTTTTTGCTCTTGTGAACTTTCGGGTCACCATGCAAAGAACACATGTAAAATGGAGAAACTGGGATCCGAGCTGTCTGAACCACGGTGGCAGAATCTGCCTGTCCTCAGACTACTCACAGAGCTGCAGTGAGAAAGACCGTCCAGTTAGGTCCACTGAGCACCAGGCCAACTTGCAGGTATGAATGATAAATAGTTGCTGCTTTAAACATCGTGATTGAGTTACTTATGTGGCAATATCCTATGTGTACAAGGAAGGGGTACAGACACCAGAAGCAGAGTTGATACAAGGGACGTAAAGAAAAAGTAATCAGATAAAAAGAAAAAAGATAGAAGAAAGAAGTGGATTTTTTAGTGTAAGTAATAATGGAGTTAAAACGTTAGTAACAAGCAATAGAGTTCCATGAACTTTTATCCAAACTCTGAGGACTGGATGTATATGAAGCGTAAAATCTCTAGGACCTTATAAAGTGATTAGAATGCACATATGGTATATTTTGTACCATTCTTTAGCAGGTTCTAGGACAAGGCCTCACAATACATTATTCTGCAGTAGAACCCATACATATTTATATTAAATTCAATAAGTAAAGTAAATTCGTGTCAGTTCAGGTCAGGTTTTGTTTCCAAATGACTTATTAAAATATTTCTGTTTTAGAGTATTATGGATTTTAAAACTACAGGAGAAGGCCCTGAAATGTCAACACTGCATAAAATTACATGAGTATGAAAAATTAGAGAAATCGCTGAATTGAATGCTAGGCAAAAATCTAGTTAGACTACCTAAGGTAAAACAAAACAAAACAAAACAAAACAAAACAAAACAAAACAAAACTAAGAAATAGGTATGCTCAGTGAAAACTTTGAGCTACTGAAGAAATATTGAAGAAAAGGTATTCACCTTTTCCTCAGTAAGTAGGAATTACACTCTGCCCTAATTCATAGTCTTTGTGTTATTATTGCTGTCAAAAATTAGATGGAAAAGATAATTTACTACCTGTTTTCTACACAAAATAAAATAGGTCTGAAAAGCCTAAGCAGCATGTAAGGTGGAAAAGGGAGGAGGGCAGTTTGAAAGGCTTGCCTGGGTAATTCTTCTCCAAACTCAACAGTATGACCAGAGTCCCCAAGTGACTTTTCAGTATGTTTTAAAGCATCATCTAGTTTGTGAAAGACCCCAAAGTGTCATCATAACCAGAAAAGTGATAGAAAACGTGGGCTTTTTTGGCAACCATGAGCTCACAATAGACTCTTATACCGTCCCATTTCACATACATTGGATAATTCAACAGCATGCTACAGACTTAATTCATATCTCCACCAGGGATTTGAATGCTAACAAGAGTGGTCCAGAAATAGTTGCTAGTCTCATATTTTATAACTTCTCAAATCATATTTTTAAATTTCTATAGATTTAATTTTCATCTTGTTATAACTTACATCGTCACTACTACTTATATTATTAATTTTATTAGATGATTAAAAATTATGTACTATTATTTAGAAGTGGCGTTAAATGGGATAGCATATAGTATTAGAAATTTCCAGGACCTATAGGTAGTAACTTTTTCAGTAAGTAAATGAACATGGAAAACTTTGAGACTCATGTTACAGTTATTTATTTATTGGTTTAATAATGACATGCATTTTAACTAGATGAATTAATGAAGAATGTTTTCACCACCTACAAATATTTAGTATTTGAAATGTTTACTATTTAAACAAGCTATGTTTATTTGAATGTCCATGTATTTCTTTTCTTAATTTTTATTTCGGTTCTTCAATGTTTTTGTTGATATGGTTGGATTGACAAATTTCTGTGGATTAGTAAAATTTCCATGGAAACCAATAGAAATTTATCTGTTCATAAATAGTGTTTATTGTTAAGTTTGTTTTCATCAAACTAGTATGAACACTTAAAATTGTATTATATTTTCATGCTGGCTCAGCTTTAATGAGTTTGTCAATTTATTTCTGTTTTTAAAACACACTTTATTAAGTTATGATTGACAAACAGAAAGTGTACATATTTAATGCATACAACTTAATGAATTTAAGGATAATTATATATCCATAAAACTATCATCACAATCAGTGCTATAAACATATCCATCACTTATGAAAGTTTCCTTCTTTCCTCTTTATTTTATTGTGATAAAAACACTATGAAGATCTATCCTCTTAGCTAATTTGTGAATATAAAACACAATATTTTTAACTATATGCATTATACTGTATAGTAGATTTCTAGAACTTATTCATCTATGTTCAATGTTTTTAAAATGATGTCTAGTCAGAGTTTTGAGTATATTAAAATCCAAAATAAATGTGATATCAGGTACTAAAAGCACATCTTATATTAAAATGTAAACATTGCATACTGACTCTTATAAGTCTAGCTATTCTTCCATATTACTATTTTCCCCAAGTTATTAATAAGTTAAAAGAATGCTTAGTGTTTATTTTTGGAAAGTGAGAATATCTTGGGTTCTTTTAGAATATTGAAAAACTTCAATCAGTAAGTCACCCTAATGGTTTTGTGAATGCCATTATTTTGGAGAGATGAGTATATTCTATGAGTCTGTTAAAACAAATATAGCTCAAAAGATCATGAAACAAAGCAAAGCGTATGTTTAGTAGGTTATAAAAGGGTAAGAAAAGGTGTGATGTTTGTAGGGAACTACTTATACGGAAATAAATTATGCAAGATATCAAGTACTGAAATATGACAATTCCAATTTTTGAAATTCAAAGATAGACTTCCTAAAAAGTTGGAAAATATTGAAGAGTAGCAATTATAAACCAAAGGAAAAAATAAATGAAGACTTATCTAACTCTAAAAACTAGAAGCCTCAAGATCTTTAGAAACAAAATATACAAAAACATGCACTGTTGTTTCAGTAGCAAGATGAAAAAGGGATTTGTGTGAGGAGCAAGCATTTCAAATGTATAAACAGAAAGTGGGGACAGGAGCAGAAGAAAAAATACAATAAACATCACTTTCAAGGGAAAGGCACAGAATCAACAGAATAAATAAAATAGTTACCAAACCCAAATGAAGTCTGTAGTTCATATCACTTTAAGCTTGAGCCCTTTTATAAGCTCTATAATGTCTGAGAATTCTGAACTCTATAACTTTGTGTCTTATCCATAACCTACTTAGCTGTAGTATTCAAAATAAATTTTTTACTTCTAGAGCAAGAGAGGCAGATGAATAGTTTGAATTCTTGTGTAGTTGTCCTTGGGTTGGATGGGAAATGGTGGAGTCAGGTAGAGGAATGTGTATATTAGAAAATGGTTTTAGCACTTACGATGAATTAAAGTATACAAATGTCATCTGTTGATTAAAATATGGCATTACATGAAAGTCCCTTATATTTTGAATATTCTATTTTGAAAAATTCATTATTTTGACCAATTCACTATTTTGAACACTTTGTTTTCAAACAAATGTAGTCCCCACCAACTTTCCTGGAGAGCTGGTTTGTGCAGAAGAAACTAGGTATTTTAGCAGCTAGTAGTTTTGAGGTGGTTGCTATTGAGTTATTTTATATATATGTGTGTGTATGTATATATGTATATAAAGACTCTATATAATTATATATTTTAATATTTTGATATATAATTATACATAAATACATAAGATATATAAATTTCTATATGTATAATATACATGCAAATGCATGTAATATATAATACATGCTATAAATATGTTATATGTGCAAATATATAATATGTAAGTATCGTGTGTGTGTGTGTGTGTGTGTGTGTGTGTGTAGAGAGAGAGAGAGAGAGAAGCAGCAGTAGGGGGAGGAGGAATCAGCACAAAGAAGTTACAGGAGATCAGAGAGGGAGAACAGGAGAGATATCTGAGACAGTCTGGGCTTGAAGCAACGTCTGGAATTCCATAACAGAAAAGCCAGAGTTCTTTTGACAAGGCACACAACACCTATATGCTTATACCTAAGATCATGGTATATTTGAAAAGGGAGAGAAAGAGGAAGACTGTCAAATCCTGTGCCCTTTGGGTCATAGTTTAGGTTATAAGAATCATAAAAATGTTCACAATATCACAGAAGTGTGTTGAGGATAAATTGATGGTTTTGAACTCCATTTTAATAAACCAAACCCTTTTTCTGTTAATTTTCTTCTGTTCTGTCCTAACTTCTGTGAAGGCAGGTTCAACCCTTTTTAAGTCCCTAAAACCACTTACCTTGCTCCTAGCTCCTCACAAAGATAATGTCAGAGTCTACTTCAGTAAGAAGAAAAACTGAGTTATAAAATAGTTCAACTGGAACCATACTAAAACCACTAGCTACTAAATTACTTAGTCTCTTCTACATAAATCAAATTTGTAGACAGCAATTTGGTTGAAAACAAACTGGTCAAAATAATTAATTGGTCAAAATAGAATACTGAAAGTATGTAGGTTTTCATGGAACATTATCTTTTAATCAACAGAGGACATTTGTGTACTTTAATTTGCCATAAGTCTTTTAAACCATTTTCTAGTATATTCAAATTTATGATATAAAATTTTTAAATGTATTTTAGTCACTTATATCTACTCAATTTTATGTCATTATTTTCTTGACATTTAAAATATTACTTTGAGCTCTAAATAGTTTTGAAAACAAGCTAGTTGAAATGAATATTCTAATTATCAAAATTTGTTTAAATAAATTTTGAGTAACCCAGAGCATAACAAAATTGTCAAACACTAATAACTTCCTAAGTTACTACACAATTATATATTTGTTGTTTCATGTAATCATATGAAGCCCTGGTTCCTATTTGACTATGGTTGCACTCTTAAAATTACATTAAAATATTTGAACAGTTTTTCAGTTAGTATAATTTTATACTAATTGATACAATTTCTCTTGATACAATTACTATTTGCAGTTACATTGGATTTCCATTGTTAAAGTAATATATCCAAGATTTATAAATAAGCAAAAGGTTAAAATGTGTCAGGTTTATAAATAGAATCTTTCTGAGTTGAAATTAACATCTTTGGAATGAACTATTTGTGTTACGATATTTAATGAATATTAATTTGTGAAGACAAAAGATAACATTGGCATAATATTTTCTGCATCTGAAGCTATAATCTTGGACATTAAAAATAAATAAAACTCACATTTATACATCCTCACTCTTTTTTTTTTTAAAGATATTATAAGAAATGTTGAATTCTTTTCAGTACAAAAAACTATCTATTTGGACTTCCGGCCAAGATGGAGGTGTAGGCAGACACACTGTGCCTCCTTGCAAAACCAAAATTAAGGACAACAAAGATTTAGAAACAAGAAAACAACCAGAACTCAGAAAATTGAACTGTTTGGAAGTCCAACAATGATTCATCCAGATCGGTAAGAGGGGCGGAGTCGTGGCAAGAAAAAGTAGAGGTGCAGACCAGGCACACAGGCAGCAGCAGCTGGCAGATCCCAGGTGCACAGGTGGCGGCTAGCAGACCCCCGGCACGGGGCGGCAACTGTGCAGACCCAGTGAGGCCACGCAAGGCAGCTGGCTGAGCGGGTGGTCCCACATTCACGCACAGATAATCCAGGCAAAGGGGAAGTGGTGGAATGGACTGGAATCCAAGAGTGAGCACAGCAAGCTCCATTGTCTCCTCTCAGACCCCACCCCCACATACAGCATCACTACCCAGTGACTGGGCTGTCTCACCCTGGGGAACACCTAAGGCTCCACCCCTCACTACGTAACAGCCGCGACTAGACAAAAAAAAAAAAAAAACAAAACAAAACAAAACAAAAAACAAAAAAACCAAAACCCAGAAATGAAAATGGCTCAAACTGGAGAACAAATCAAAGCCCAGAGCCAATTTATCTAAGCGATGAAGAGATTGCCAACCTATCAGATGCACAATTCAAAACCCTGGTGATCAGGATGCTCACAGAATTGGTGGATTTTGGCCACAAATTAGATGAACAAATGAAGGCTACAATAAGTGAAATGAAGAAAGATGCATGGGGAACCAACAGAGATGGGAGGAAAACTGGGACTCAAATCAATGGAGTGGACCAGAAGGAAGAAAGAAACAACCAAACAGAAAACAAGGAAGAAACAAGAATTCAAAAAAATGAGGAGAGGCTTAGGAACCTCCAGGACATCTTTAAACGTCCCAACATCCGAATTATAGGGGTACCAGAAGGAGAAGAAGAAGAGCAACCAGTGGAAAACTTATTTGAACAAATAATAAAGGAGAACTTCCCCAATCTGGCAAAGGAAATAGTCTTCCAGGAAGTCCAGGAAGCTCAGAGAGTCCCAAAGAAGTTGGACCCAAGGAGGAACACACAAAGGCACATTATAATTACATTACCCAAGATTAAAATGAACGAGAGAATTCTAGAAGCAGCAAGGGATAAGGGGACAGTCACCTACAAAGGAGTTCCCATCAGACTGTCAGTGATTTCTCAAAAGAGACCTTCCAGGCAAGAAGGGGCTGGAAAGAAGTATTCCAAGTCATGAAAGACAAAGACCTACATCCAAGATTGCTCTATCCAGCAAAGCTGTCATTTAGAATGCAAGGGAAGAT